>JAVJIF010005535.1:0-97070 GCA_038442645.1 Agave tequilana
AACTTGACATCACGAACTTCTTCGGGAAGCGATGAGAGGTGATTTCCTTGGAGAGAGGCGAGTGGGGATGGTCAAACCGTAGGCTCCGTCTCCTTCTGGAGCAGTTAGCCGACTCTTTCAACCTGCTTCCTAACAATTTCCTCTATGTCCTTCACTCGGGGGATCTTCGAGACCTTCCGTGACTCTGAGGTCTCAGAATTCTGGCCGTTACTCGGTGAGAGTGACCTGTCGCGTTTTCGATTGCTCTCAATGAGCGATTTCCAGCGACGAGGATAGAGACAGAGGAGGTTGGGAACCCTCCCCCTCGGGATGCTCAGAAGGCTGCGACTTACGGATGATCAATCTAAGTAAGTAGCTGATTTTGGATGTAGGTGGTCGTGTCTATCTAGGGCAGCCTGCTTAGGCTCATGAGCTGTCTCCGCTCGCTGTTCTTCCAATTATTTCGAGGCTGGGAAAGTGGATGATGCTGTGCTTCAAGCGGATTTACCCTCACCTCGAGCGTGATAGCTGGAGGAGAGAGTCTCCGTCGATTTCTTCGACGTGAATATCTAAGAGGATAGGAGGGTTGACGGCTTTAGTGCCTCCAACAGCCACCGACTTGCCTTTGGAGATTGTTGCAGCCGTGGCTCTAGAAGTGCTCTTCTTGAAAGGGGGCATCTCTGATATCGACAAGGTTTTTTGAGGAAGGTTCGAGAATAAGAGAACTTTGTGTGTTAAGTCAACTCTCAATGGAAGCACAAAAATGTAGGAGTAAATTTCTCAGGAGAATTTATCTACATTTAATTTGTAATGGGATTTTGAAGATAAAGAACAGAGCAATGCAAATTCTAGAGAATTTACGTGGTAAATCCTCTTGGGGGAAAAACCATGATGCCAAAAGAGAGAGGTCCCATTAAATTAAAAAGATTACAGTGGGACTCAAAGCTCTGTTACAGACTTTTTTCTTTAGGATGCCCTCCCTTGTGCAGGAGTGGATCAAATTTTATAGTGGAGGGGAAGTGGGCCGAGTCATCGCTTTTGAGATTTTCGCCTCTAATCTGCCGATGATCAAAGCTGCGCGTAACGTCCCAGCTGTAATTGGTTACATGTGATGCGCAATAATCGAGGGCATCTTGACCAGCGAGAATTTTAATCTTGATCCGCCATTACAACCCCATGTGCTCATTAGTTGTAACCGAGCAGATTGTCAAGTGGATGGCCAGGATCCTCAGGCTGAGAGGTGATTCGGTGACCCTGTGAACTGCTATCTTTTGCTAGGTATCTCATTTTTGACCACTATAGGTTGTATATGTAGATACCGTGCACAAGGAATTACAAATCTAAAATACTTATTACAACATTTTCAGATAAAATACCATGAATCTTTGTGATATTTGTTGGGTATTCAAGTAGCAAGATCAAAGAAAAGAATCTTTCTATCTCAAAAAAATATGTACTTGACATATTGGCTGAGGCTGGCTTGTTAGAATGCAGAGCTGTGGTTGTTACCATATGAAGAGGATGACTTAGATGATCCACATATACAAGATTGGTGACCTGACATCATATTTGCAGTTAGTATGGTAAGTTAGTTTCTTTCAGCACTAAAAACAAGTCATCAGAATGCAACAGTATGAATATTCAGATACTTGAAAAAGACTATGGGAAAATGATTATTATATTCAGATTGCGGTCATACTCGAGTGATAGGTTTTTTAAATGCAGATTGGGTAGGATCACTTATTGATTGGCAATTAACCACAGGCAGGTTACTGTGTATTTGTTGAGAGAAGAAAATCTTGTGTCCTAAAGAAATAAGAAACAAAGTGTTGTATCACAGTCCAATGTTGAGTTAGAATATCACGCGATGGCAGATTTGACACGCGATTTGATTTGGGTAAAGGATTTCCTATCGGAACTTGGTTTCACTTTAGAATCCCCTATGAGAATGTATTGTAATAATCAAACTGCGTTTATTGCTGCAAATTTTGTAATTCACGTGCGCACAAAAAATCGAGGTAGACTTCTATTTGGTGCGGTTAAATGGTGGCAGAGATGATCTAAACTCGATATTTGTCATCAAGTCATCAGTTGGCAGACTCAGAGCCTCTAGGAAGGCCATATTGATTTTATTTACAAGCTGGGCATGTACAATGTATATGCTCCAGCTTGAGGGGGAGTGTAATTAGGAGTCTTTATGTATTTTTGAGTCATTATGTAATTAAAAGTTATTGCTTATTTAAAAGTCATATTGCTACATGTTATTAAGAGTCATATTTCTATTAGGAGTTGTAATTATATTTGTCTATAAATAAGAGTATAGAGAAAAGACTACACTGTTAGAGGTGTCTATAAACAAAAATTCAAAAAGTTTTAATTGTTTTTTACCTATGCATCAAATAGATACAAAATAATGGCCTAAATAGTAAGTTAGTTAGTTTAACGGTATAGAATATTTGAAATATAACAAAATTAGTATATAAGGATTTTAAGTGATCTAAAAAATGTAGATCCAAAGTCATAAATTTAAGCAATGTACTATTTTCGGCCGTTCATTTATGCCTGGTTGCTGCATGTCAAAAAAATTAACTTCAAATATCTCATTTTTGTTTTTAATTAGTATAAATAATATAGATCAACTTCAAGAGAGTGGATCTTCAATTTCAATGACCTAACAATTTATTGGGAAGAATTCGGCTCTAAATCCTTTTGGAAGCAGCAAAGTGTGTCTCTCTCTCTACGCACACATATATCATATGATGTATATAATCAATAAACCTATTACCAAACTCATTATCCCAACTACTATGTATTATGATATCCAGCCCGCATCGATTCTGAAAAGGAATATCTGGTCAAGCGCCATCCTAACCCTCCCTTCCCCAAACACAAGAACGGATGAATCACATCCCAAAATTGAAGCCTTGTTTTACATTTCTAATTGTTAGTTTGTTTTACATATGTTTGTAGCGAATATAGTGATATCTGATTTGCAGTGAATATGTTTTAGTAAATATAATCATATCTGATTTGTAGGGAATATGTTCGTAGAGAATATAATCAGGAAGAACAACCCATCACATATCAACAAGTATCATCTTTCAGAGCTCGACCTTCATTTTATTCCAAACTAACACTATGCACGTGCGATGCATGTATCATGTTAAATCTCTCTTGTTTCATGATGAATTAATTAAAAAGCTAATTATCACAAAATACTTAATTTTGAGATTAAAAACAACAACAATGATTTTCAAAACCTCCATTTTCGACTACCTGAATTGGCACTGTTTTCAACAAACAATAAAAAGAAAAAAAGAAAAAAAAAAAAAAACTAATAGCTCTCAACATCACTGATTATCTCCATATAGATTTTGAAGTTAAAACTCTCCTATTGATCACATCATCAAGTTTGTAACCCTATGCAAAACTTACAAAAGCTTTAAAGTTTACAAAAAGATTATAAGACATTTTTTTAATTTTTAGTCGAACAGAGTACTGACCACCATAAACAAATACATGTATATATACTTATATTTTATGCACAATTAAAGAAAGGTCACCTTTGCCCCCATATTTGTTATACCTATTAGGGAAAAGATAACTTAAATATGAAAATAAGAAAATATGAGAATGCAAAAATAAAAAAAGCAACCCATCATAAATGAAATGAGAAGAAATATGAGAATAGGTTATCGAAAAAACAGAGAAATTAGGCATTTGGAAAACATTAAAATTTTGGAAAAATCATGTATTACTTTTCTTTCTTGATTCAACCTCGGGCACTGGAGTAATGCGAGAGCAAGCTTAAATTCATGGTTGCCTTTCTTATTTTTATTTATTTATCTATTTATTTTTTTTATTTGTGAATTAATAACTTGCCCAATGAAAGTCATATGTTGGTAATAAAATGAAACTTCTTGCAATGAGTCGTATGCTTGGTAAGAGATTTCAGCCGATATAAATGCAAGTGAAAAAAATGCAACTTTATCCGTTAACCGAGAGTAGGAAACTTTATTTGTTTATTTTTTTCCTTCTTCCAAATTCAAAATGGTAAGTGAAACATATAAGATGTAATAATTATCCTCACCTCTCCGAATCTACGATCTGTGAAACAAAAAAAGTTCAACAAAGAGATAAAAGAATTTGAAGTGCAAATGAGTAAGAAGTTGAAGCATCAATAAATTCAAAGAAAATATAAAAGTAGAAAATTTCAATCGAGAAAATATACTATAGATAAATATAAAAGCTGAGTCATCAATGGAATTCAAAGCAAAATGGAAAAACTATCAATTTTGATTAAAAATATAACTGACCAACTAAAATTCAGAATGTCTCTTCTTCAATTTCTCCCCTCTCCTTTTTCTTCTTTCATTTAGTTGCATGCATGATTTCTTTGTTAATGAAACGTTGACTGCATTGGAAAAGATACCATGCGAGTCGTGCATTACTTCGGAAAGGTGGAGAAGCACGGTGGGGCCAAAAGAATAAATGCCATGATTAGGTTAGGAGATACTATCCTAATAATTGTATGGTTAGATTACCTACGATGAAAAGTAAATTGATGGATGGATACATTTAACGTAACTTATCAGATGAACAGTGGTATTTTATTAAATCAATGGTTTAGTCTCAGTGATCTGGCATTTTTTATTAGTTTTATCATGTTATAGTTCTGCATACTTAAAGAGATTGCGGATGAACTTTTTAAAGAGATAAAAACATGAAGCAGCCCATGAGGCAATTGTTAAGGACTCCAGAACTTGCATTAAAATAGTAGAGATTTCTTTTTTCCTTCTTCCTCGTCTCTACTATGAATGAGGATGCTTTCTCAGTTCCCACCGCCCGTCATTTGTCATCTTCCATCACCACTTAGTAAAACCAACTTCCTCTTCTCCTATTTCTCTGTCTTTCCTTTTGAGATCTGCCACATCTTCTCTTTTTTTTGTTTCCTCTTCCTTATTAGATGACAGTTCATAATATGAGAAACTTATTTAATTGTCTATTCCTTTGTATATCTTACTTGATATTTTGTATAGTTCACTCTACACTGTTTGAGCATTTATGTGGGTATATTCTACGTGTCAGAACAACTTTTGAACAATAGTGATTATACTTATTAGTTAACATGTCTTCCGTTGCTACCTAGTTGAAGAAATGGTTAACTGTGCTTGTTTGAAGAGCACCATAAAACCTTTTTATTCTATTTCGACTTTAAAAAGAACTTTCAACTGCATATAAGTAGATATGCATATAACTCGAATTATAAAGCATGAGACTGTTAATTTTTTTATATTACTATTAGTCATTTCTAAAAAAATCCATTTTCTAGGTATGACAGAGGTGAAAAATTGATTCCCGAGCATGAGAAAACAATTTGGAAAAGGTGCTTCCATATCACCCGGAGGCTGAGAAAAAGATAGGATATGGAATTGATTATATCACAGCATGTCTTCTTCCAATTGCCAAATTTAGTTATGCCTTGTTAGTCTAATATAAATCATGCTATTAAACTCTTTAGATTGTGAGTAATAATTTATGGTTTAATTAACATTTGCATGCATGATGAATTGCTAGCACCTGACACGGATATGTAGTCCTCATCTTCCAGAATCTATTCTTTGGAATTAACTTTATTATTGAGTTATTGAGTAGCTACAATTTCCTGTGTGTCACTAATTAGTTGAATATTGTAATCTTATACAATAACAATATCAAGTGAACAAAATTTCAATTATTATGTTGTGGTATTGTAGATGAAATACTCCACTTGTGGCATGAACATAATTGTCAATGCATTTTATGACGCCTTTTGCCAAAAGGTCATAATGCCACTTGAAAAATACACTGGTTATTCTTTGCAACTATATTTGAGGTACATAACAAAAGAGTTATTAGGTATGATTATATTTGTTAAAAAATAAATTTATATTTATCATTATTTTGAAATCATGTTGGTCACGTTTTCTGTTTTATATTATGTCAATTTATAATCCATATATACTGCATATTAGGTCTCAAACCCTTATTTGACAGACGCACACACGCGCTAAATGTAGCTTAGATGTAGCATCAAACATGATTAGCTGCGGATGACACCAAACATGTTCAAAATTACGAACCAAACACGTATTAAGTTAGAAACTAGCCCATTAGTTATATGAGTTATTTTACCTGGCAACCCATTAATAACGCTTGTAAATGCATATTGTTTTATTCTTTAACTCCTCTATCCTCTTTAAAATTGCTCTCACTCATTGATGAAGAATCTCATTTTGGCGAGGCTTGGTTGATCACAATGGGACTGATAGCCACACGAGGTTTTGATTATGTCTGGGAAGCAAAAATCAACATCCTCTTTTCTGTGGCAACTATGACTGTGAATCCATCAATCCATGTTCTTCTCACTCACTTGAGAACGATACTAGGACTTTGTTAACGCCTGGACAACAATAATGAACATTAGCATTAACGAAGCTCAGAGAATTGAAAAGGCTCTCAAAGAGGCCTAGGAACTATGACAAATGCCTCGACAATTGACTGAAAGTTGTTTTCTTTGAAAAAAATTATATTTTTTGCATTAGATGTTGATTTTCATCTTAATCAAACATATAAATGTTTTTTATTTTCTTAGATGATTTAGGAGCAATTATTTGAGGAATCTGATTTGTTTTTAGATTTTTTTTGGTTTGAGATTTAATTAGGAATTTCTTTAGGATTTCAAATTTACTTAATTTTTTATTTCATAAATTACAATTTTATATTAATTTGTATATGTTAAGAAATTAATAGGTGTATGTACTTGTATGTGATCATTTTTAGTTGTTCACAATTTTGCATTAATTTATTCTTGTAAGTTATATTCTTTTAACGGTTTTATTTAGGAATTTAAGATGTAATTTCATGATAGAGGATTTCAGCATGAAGTTGGTGTGTAAGACTTTAAGTTACAATTTTATATTAATTTATTCATTTACTTATTATTGTTAATTTGATTTATTGTGTGTAAAGGAGAAGTGAATGGCATCGGGTGGTGGAGTTGGGGATAATGGTGATCAAGAGGATGATAAAGTTTAAATTTGGTTATATCATAATAAATTGAAAAACCTTCATGTAGGGGTTGTTTGTTTGGACGTAAAAGCCGTAAAAGGCCGTAATTCGTAAATGACTTACAATCAAATTACAACTACGACGTTTGTTTGGACCGTAATTCGTAAAAAAACTTACACAACTCAATTACCACTCACTTGCAACCCAATTACCATTCACTTACAGCCACTTATAGTTAATTTTGTGGTCATGTAAATCTGTATTATTGTTTTATGTTAATATTAATTTTTTTAATATTTAGCATTTTTAGTATTTATTTGCAATATTAAAATTTTTAAATCATCAAATATTTAATTTTGTGATCAACTTTTTCACTTACAACTTACACATTACGAGAACCAAATATCATAAAACACAATACACTTTCCCACTTACAACTTTATATTACCAGCCAAACACTGTAAAACTTACATGCATGTAACTCATTTACAACTGTAAAAGAATTTACCAATTACGACTTACTAATTACGACCAATTACGACAACAAAATAGACCTGTAGTGTGAGCAGTTGGCAATGAAAATGTAATATGTTCTTGAAATTTTCATGATAATTTTAAGGCCATGCATTTGAGGATAAATGGTCATCTTTTGCAAATACTACTAATTGGCGTTAAGATTTGCAAAGGTGAAGAATAAAAGAATGTTGGAGCAAGCAGAATTAAGGTTGTATATGAAGAAGGCAAAACCTTTTCCTTACATCAATCTCCACCACCATTGCCATCAAAGTTGCAAAGAAGAGAAGGGACGAGGGTATGGTGCGAGTTCACAGTATGCGAGGGTTGTATGCATGCCTTAATGATACACATAACTCGTGCTATCATTTAACTTAGCAAAGTATATGTACTTCATTCAATCTCACACAGTGCTAACCATGCATTTGAAGGTTTTTTCCTTCCATTTATAACTCTTTGCGAACAAGTTTTTATAACCGAGAACTTATTGGAGCCAATAAAAAACATATGGTGATAGAAGGATGTCTCTTTTATGAGTGTTGGCTAGTCCAATTCACAAAGAAAACCTATCATTAATGCCATGATAATAATTGAAAGTTGCTTTTGAGTGTCGTAAATGCGGAGGGCTACAGATTCACACTAATCTTTTAAAAGCTATTTAAGAGATTGGTTCTTAAATGTAGTGCAAATTATTACTAACAATTCACAAAGTCAACAGGTAGAGCGGTGAAGATAAGACATCGTCACATTTTTTGAACTCTTTCTGTAGGTCCATATACTAAATATTACTTTCAAGATGTTGTACCAAAAAATTTGAAGCATGAAGTAGTCTACGAGAAATGTAGTTCTACTATTAAAATTATCAAGGAAGTTCCAATAATTAGGAACTTCATTATGATTTGTTTCATGAGATTATAAGTGATCAATCATCATGTAAAGTTGAAGATACCTATTTTAGCAAAAATTGGTTTCTTCAATTATTGTTTTGTTGCGAAAGTTCACAAAAATAACGTGTGATTTTGTTAATCTGGTGATTAGTGAAAGATAGAAGATTATAAGTGAAAGACACAATTTCTGGGTCAAAAGAATTCGGATAAGTTAGTTGGAAGAAGTCGTCATTTCATTCGCCGAGCCTATTTATAGCATGCTTTGCTTCGTTGACACTACCACATTGACAAGCCCAATCTTCATTTTGTTTATGATATTGTGGGATGCTTGACTGAGAAGGTGAAGCTACCATCTAGTGGAATAAGGTAAGAGGAATCATCATTCTATAGTGTGGTGGTTCCAGTTTAGTTTCTTAGTGCATTTCATTTTATTTTTTCTAAATTTCAACTAAACCATGATTTGATAATCAATTTGCAATTGACTTGAATTCTCAGCTAAAATGGGAATTTGCAATAAGTATTTGTCTTCTCAGTTTTTGCCTTGGATATAATCCCTCCAAGCCATGTGCATTACCTGAAATTCAAAATATTAAATCCAAATAAAATTTCATTTGATAGCTTGATTATAGTTTATTTTTTTCTTTCTGTTCATGTTTTTCTTTCTCTAATTTAAAATTCTAAGTCCAAGTAGGGAAAAATTCTCGATCGACATTTAAAACACTACATTAAACAACCAAAATTGAATGGACCAAGTTATAAACTGATGAACAATTTTGCCTTCTATAAATAGCAGTCGTCACCTTCTCAATCATGCAGTCTCATATACCATACACCAGGTGAAAATTGAGATTTTGTCAGTATTAGCAGATCAAAGTATATTATAATACACTTGTTTAGTGAAATGATTCAATTTTCTCCCAGTATACCTCATCTAAAATCTTTTGATTCAGAAATTATGTATTTGCACATCATCTTATTTATATAGATTTCATTCCTTGTTAATCACCAAATCAACCCGATCACATTTTATTTCTTTGAACATCCACAACATAAAAACAACTGAACATACATAGTTTCAACAATGATAAGCATCTTAACTTTACATGATGATTGAAAATAGGCAATCGATGGAATGGTTCATGCAGTACTCATAATTTAAGTAATCTAACAATATTCCCATAGGTTACCTCATTTGCCTCGATATTCTTGAGTGCACAAGTATTCTTAAACGCATGTTTTTGTGTGTGGACAACACAAGGAGACCAAAAAATATGAGGATGTCTTAACTTCACTACTCCATCCACCAACTCGCAGACCAGTGCATCATCAGTAATATTTTTCACCAGATTATAAGAACCAACTTCTTCAATAGATTTTATGGAACACATGCAATATAGTTTAAATCATTACTCCTCCCTCCCCACACGTGACATTCAAAAACATGAATCAACTTGAGTTCATTGTTATTAACATTAATGATGTCTTCTTTGCGAATCAAACTATCACACACAATGAAGACTCTTCTCATTTCATGTATTCTTTGTTGGCTCCAACAAATTATGATGTGTGTCATATCAGTTTGCAAGACTTTTTAGCATATAGTTGTAAAGAAGAGAAACCAAATCTCTAAATTGCATGGTTAGCACGCCTTTTGAGAATGAATAGATTATGGGTTCTTGCTAAGTTAAATGACAAGTAGGTCATGTAAAACATGTAAGTTTTAGGCATGCAAATGATCTGTAGCTCTGTGATTAAACGCTTTTTCTTTAATGTGACCTCTTGAACTACCCTCATCTCTTCTTTTCTTTGCAACTTCGGCGGTGGTGTGATGGTTGATGTAGGTAGGGAAATATTTGTCTATTTTTTTCAACCTTAATATTTTCGCTTGCTATGATACTCTCTCCATCTCTAGAATATTTTCATTCTTCAACACCCTGAGTACCAAATAATGGTATGTACAAACAGTTTACACTCTTGAGGTGCAAGTCATTAGAATTAACATGCTTACTATTATCCCTACCTCCACCACTCACAAGACATTTTGGTGCAATTCACTTCCCTAATATCTCTACATAATAAATTAAATTAATGATAACAAGTAAATGAGTAAAGTAATATAAAATTATAACTTAAATTCTAAACATTAACTTTATGGTGAAATTCTAGCTTAAATTCCTAAACAATGTAATGATGAAAATGTTAGAAGAACATAACTTCAATTAACAAATTGGGATAAAATCATGAGCAAATTAATGTTGGACGAATACAAAATTACAAACACATGCACTTTAATTTCTAACATTAATAAATTAATATAAAATTATATTTAAAAATTCATGTGAATATGATAAACTTTAAAGAAATCCTAATTAGATATCAATACAAAAAAACTCCAGTAACCAAATCCCTTAAACGTCTAGTCATAAGTTTCTAGCAAAATAAAATGTATAACTTAATTAGGATAAAAGCAATAATTAAAGAAAAATATTAAGTTCTTTAACAAAATAACTTATAATCAACTTTTGTAGAGTGTGTTTCAATCATGGGCTTCTCTATAGTCGCTGGAGCCTCTTGTAGTTGCTTCGGCTTTGTTGATGTCAATAGTGCTTTGACATGGTCATTAGAACCTCATTCGCGAGCTTCATTCTCGAGTGAGTGCGAAGAAGAGAGTTCTATAATCGTGGTCATCATTAGGGAGAGAAGAGAGTGATTTTTTCCTTCATGGATGTTATTGAAGCCTCATATGTTGTCAAAAGTCAAAACCTTGTCAAAATGCAATTTTTCAATGTCGAGTGACCCTAATTGTAAAGAGAGGATGGAGGACTTGAGTGACCCTAATTGTAAAGAGAGGATGGAGGACTTGAGTACTATTAAGGGATGGATTAGGGATTTTAAATAGTTATTAATGGGTTAACAAGTGAAAAAATTAAAACAACCTAGTTAACAAGAGCTAATATTAAACCTAGTATGTGTGAGGAACTTATTTTGAGACTTGATTTTTGTTGGACTTGTTGAAACATATCGACAAAATACACAAGCCATATCTGATGTGCATCTGTGTCCATCATGTTTCTACCATGGGTTCGAGAACCCAAAATAGAGTTCATATTCACTATAGATTAAGATAACAATATATGAAACATATCACATGGATGAATTTGTCTTCTTTACTTATTATATTATAATTTTATTGACCCTTTGAAGTTTAAAGACTCATGCTTAGATATTGTGTCTAGATAGCCTTTTTACTGTATTTGTGATATATCATGCACTCTGTATTCATTCAGTTGTCTCTGAAATCTGAATTACTATCCATAGAAATAGTTTGTACATCTAAATTAATCCATTATGTATATTGATATTCATAGAAATTTTGATTTCGTATTTGAAAATGCTTTATAGTCTTCATTTCATATATTACCCTCCCCACTAGAATGACCTAAGTTATGTTTCAACAAGCAACTGTCCAACTAAATAATTTAAATAAACATATCAAATATAGAATCATCAACTAATAATATGAAAGAGATTATCAAATTAGAACTTCAATTCATTAAGAGAAAATTTATTAAATTAGAATCTTAATTTGATTAGGTTTCTAAAAGAAGAAAACAATTAATTAATATTCTTAAGCTCATAGCGATTTCAAAAAAAAAGATGGTCAGAAATGAATCCATTCCAAGTCGGTTAGGAAGTAAAGAGACATCCTCGATCACATTTATTCATTATGGTAGTTGTGATGAGATACAAAAATGTTACCCCTATTTGTCTCCTTTTGTTTCCATTACAACCTTTTGTACCATTATTGATGGTTGTGATAAAAGGTAATGGTTACTCCACTTCTTTTATGCAGTATAGAGGATCTGAATTTTAGGTTTAAGGGTATTGTAAGAGTGAGAGCAAATAATATGAGTGAGGAACTTTAAGTTTGAGGGTATTACGAGAGAGTGAGAGAGAAGAAGAAGAAGAATGAAGGATAGAGGGACAAGAATATTGGTTTTAATAAATTGGGTTAGGTCATATATGCACAATGAAGAAGAAAGAAGAGTGTAATGGGTTAAACACTCTTATTTTATTCAAATCTAACTAGAAGAGTAAGTTATCAAGATTAGAAGATTTCGGAGATAAATTTCTAAATACTAAAGAGTTCAAAAGTATATATCTAAATAACCATTAAATAAAAGCATGTTCTGATGTATAATTAGTATGTAATCTCCATATTCATTTTTTTGGTTGTTGTACCACCATCTATAGTAGTGGAAGTTCTTTTTTTTACGAGATCCACTTTCACTGGTTGGGGGAAGGGGAGATGGGTGGTCGGGGTCCCCTGGGATTGGGGAGAGAGGGGAGAGAATCTTGCTATATGTTTTCTAGAGAAAGATATTTCAAGAATGAAAGAGTCCTTTTTCATGGGGAGTTTTTTCATAAAAAAGAAAAGGCTAAATCAGTCCAAATTATTAGATTAGCTATATATAATGTATGCTAAGTGATAGAAGGATATGATAAGGACATCAAACATAACGAGGGGTAAACCATGAAGAAAAATCAAGGTAGGACAAAAAAAATAATTCTAAAAAAAAGAGTATGGACACATCTTTCTCTTTCCCTCCCCTAATTTAACACGATCCTCCTAAATTTAATAGAATTAACTATTGATCTGATTTGAGAGCTTAGAATTGTGGTGCTTTTTGTTAAGAGATATTATAAGATCAAGTGAATTCAGAGGTGGGAGGGACATATATTAGACATTTAACTTAATTATATTCAAAATTTTGAGGAAAATCTAATCACGCATATTCATAATACAACAACTGATTTTAAAATTTTAGTTCTCCACGTTAGTTATTTCTCAATACAAAACTGCACTTCTACTGTTATTATCAGATACTTTTTTCTTTTTCTTTTTTTTCTTTCTTCCATTCTTTCTATGCTTGAGGTATTCCTCGAATTAAAAATTAAATATATTGTTCAATACCCTTAAATAAAATAAGAGAAAGATATAGAGGGTGAGCAAGAATATAATGATTCAAATTAGAAAGTAAATTGACTTTCTAATATTTATGCAAGTTATAGAACTTTTTAACATGATATTAGATAGTTCTGTTGTCTATTTATTTTGCTTATGATATAAATTTTTTTCTCTATACATATTGTGTGCCAACCCTCCTTACAGATTGTATATTTGCTTCTATCACATGTGAAAGAACTGAATTTGTTTTAAAATTATGAACAATTAGCTTTTGTCAAAGAGGGAATAACATACTTCATTTTATACATCTTTTTAAACAAATGAAGGTTCACACATTTGTTAGTCTCAAACATGGATAGACACACATGTATGTCTGTGAGTGTGTTCCACACACCAAAATTTGATTGGGAGAAATGCCCTACATATCATTGGCAAGGTTCTAAATATCGGATATGAGGATCGTATCGGATAGGAATTTTTCATATCGGATATCAGATATCGGGATAGATATCAGGGATACGCATGCATATTTGGCGTTCATAATGAACAATAAATATAATGAAATATTGATAACTAAAAGTTGATTTATTGTCATAGATATCATTTACCAAATAAAAATATTGTAATATGCATGCAAAGATGATAAAAAATAATGTACATTTTGCATGCAGTCATGCAATAAGTAAGTTATTTCATATCGGGTGATATCTTGAGTGATTTATTGCCCGATTTGGGCAATTTATCGGCCGATATTTCAAATATCGTTCGTTTTTTGCTGCAAACGATATGGCGAACAATTTTCCTATTTCAGATATCGTCCGTTTTTTGCTGCAAACGATATGGCGAACAATTTTCCCACTCGGCTGATATTTAAAACAGGGATCGTAGGTGAAAAGGACTTCAAATCTTAGAACACAGCAGGTTGAATTAAGTAATAGACTTTATCAGACTAGATGGATATTTTTTTCCATTGTGCTCCAACTTGAAAAGTTGCAATGCTTTTCAACATGCAAAATTTTGCAATGCCATTATAATTAACATTTAGCTATTTGGCACAAGCAAACACTTATGTAGCACACACTTTTAGTATGAAGTTGTGTCGTGTCCAAAATGTGTCTGACACGAGACACACGTGTCGTATGTATTTTTAAGAATTTGTCATGTATCCACGTGTCGTATTCATTTCAACATTGTCATGTCCGTGCAACATACGCGAACACCACAAGAAAAAAATAGGACAATTACATTTTGACAAATTAATTAAATTCATGGAAAGTTTTTGTAACATAAAAATATATTAAAGAGTCTGTTAGTCAGTGATAGGTTTTAACTAATGACTTGAGATCCTGAGATACAGAACTTATAAATAGGAGAAATAGATTAAAAAAAAAAGAACTGAAGATTTAATTGATGCTAATTTCATTTCTAATGAAATTGAAAGATGGTTGAATGTAGATTTTATAATTTCTATTTGTTAGTTAATAGTCTCTTGTGTAACAGCAACTCCAAAGCTGAACCAAGTCTCAACACTCAGATGTGGTTCATGTGTGAGCCACACACACATACTTTATGGTGGCCAATGAGATAGCATCAAATAAGAAACTCATTTATGTGGTAAGAGAATTAACTCTTACTAATTAATGAATACTTTTTATTGTCAAGAGACCCTATGCGACCGTCTCTCATCGGCCACCTTAGCACGTGTGTGTGACTCAGACACCTGAACTGAACCCAGCGTTCTCTCATTGGCCACCTTAAAATATGTGTGTATGGCTCACACACCTAAATCGAATCTGGCCTTCTCTCATTGGCCAACTTAAATTATGTGTGGCTCTTACACGAACTGAACCCGTGATGTCCATTTTCAAGTTACTAATAACTGATAGTTTTGTTCATTAGTATGCTTGCTTATATGGGGGGTATGGTGAAGTAGGTGACATAGTGACTGTAATACAAGAATCTAGATGCAAATGCAAATATGCACACATATATAGAAAACTCTATAATAACTTAGAGGGCAGCGATTAATCCTAAACAAATTAGCCTGTGTGCATGTTAATTAACAAACAATGAAGCTTAAATAAATAATTTTAACAATGCAATAAAATTCTAACCTTGAAAAGAAATTCATATGCAAGTTGTTGAGGAGATTACACTTCCTAATAGTCTCAAAATCAATAAATTTGTAGCAATTGTCTAGCAAACACTGATGCAATTTCAAGTTCTTTCCAATAAGAAGCAAGGAGAATGATTAGCGTAACAAACCTAATGTAGTAAGAGCGCACACACCAATCAATCTTTTCTATTTCATCTCTGAATGAGAAAAATGTGGTAAAATCCTATGAAGTTGATGTTCACTGGAATTCTTTGCTTTAGATATGATCAACACAAACAAGCGAACAATCTATTTCGTTGTTTTTCTGATTCAGGTTTGAAAATAAATTTAGATCTTCATAAAAAGACTTAGTTTTGATGTAACAGAGGTATTTTAGGATCCTCTATGCGACAAATTTAGATCTTCAATATAGAATAGATTGTAGCATTGGGGGTGAGCAAAACTGGGAAAAACAATTTGTTTGGATTCAGAACTGTAGGAGGAACAACAGGAACAACTTTTTTTTTTTTTTTTGAAGAAGAAAAAGAAGATGATGAGCTTATAGGTGGAGAAAGAAGAAGAAGAGAAGAAATACGAAGAGAGGTCTCACCCAATGGCTTTACACTACTACCAAATCATATACTAATTTCCATCAAAGAGAAGCAAAAGATACTAATGAACTTTTAGCTCAACAAGTACCATTCTTTTTCAATAACAAGCTTAAAAGTATAATATAGGGTTGGAATAAAAAATATATAAAATTATATAATGATTTTTGCTGAATACTAGTACCAAAAACAAGTTCAAATATGATCCAGTTGTCTTCTTACTCGAAGTCATCAAAATAGAAAAAGGCAACTAAATATTTTTCTTTTTTCTCCATGTGCCTCTAGAATAGACTCGATTTCTCCCGTCAGCAAAGCAATATTGCTCTTAATATGAAAACAAAACTATGCAAAATGGCTTTACACACAGTTTGGGCTTAATGGACGTAATCATTCATTCATTTTTTTTTCATTTCAGTCAGCATGTACTGGCCCTTGTTTTTACTGTGCGTTCTGTTGATATACCCATTCTTGGCTCACTACTTGAGGCTTAAGCTTTTGGGTCAGGTTGACATGTTATTTGAGCTCCAATTTCCATTGGTCTCGGGTTTAACCTCTCTCTTAAGCAGTGCTGCACATGAGCATAAGTGGAAACGCTTCGTTGGTGGGGGCATACTTGCTTGTTTTATGAGAGGTTATAGGTTCAAACAATGCTGCCAAAATTTTAGACAAAATTTTCTCTTCTATTATGTTTGGTATACTACTATGTTTGATTCTGTACAAATTGTGGATTGTGTTACTCATTCTTCCCCCACAATTGATCATTTGTTAACTCACTCTACCATTTGCTCTACAGAAAAAGTTTTATCTTTCATTGTTATAATGGAGTTGCTAATTACGTCTGCCATTCTGTGATTTCTTAGGTAGGAAATCACCCTGAATTTGAGAACTCACGGTGCCTGTTCATCGTCAGGAAAGATGGACAGTTAGTGGATTTCTCATATTGGAATTGCATCAAAGGTCTAATAAAGAAGAACTTGTTTCATTCTCCGGCACTTCAGAAGGCGCAGACAAACAGAATGATGAGGTCCCCTTGAAGGAGGTTTTTCTGTGCCTTGTAAAATCTGGCAGTGATCCTTGTTTATTTTGATTATGTTAGGTAAGTGAAATTTCAACATGTTCTTATCTTTTGGTTTTCATTTTCATTTTTTTTACCAGTGTATCATGTAATTGTTTGTAGCACACGGAA
Organism: Agave tequilana; assembly: GCA_038442645.1. Taxonomy (NCBI): domain Eukaryota; kingdom Viridiplantae; phylum Streptophyta; class Magnoliopsida; order Asparagales; family Asparagaceae; genus Agave; species Agave tequilana. Next base: position 17,288 of record JAVJIF010005535.1, read on the forward strand.
TTTACCAGATGATAGTTTTGATTTTAACCATAATAATGATGATCAGTAAGGGAAAGTTCTATAGCGAACGGACTCGTTGATATTGAAAATGTGAATCTGATTACAACAAGTGATGTACAGAAAGAACAAGCTCCTAATTATTATGTCAGCAGACATGACTTCATTAGGTTGGTGACTTGCCATCCTGTAGAGGAAATGAAATTTTTGTATAGGGTATTGGAGGAGAATAATTTGCAGCTTCCTACTTCTATAATTGCTTGATACATAATCATAACACAAGTAGAAACAACATATTCTTCTTATTCTCTCTTTCTTTGTGCTTTATTGTTGTAGTCAACTGTTTGTTTAAGGAGATGGTCTCTCCAAGAGCATCTAGTGCAGAATTAATGAAGAAGATCATCAAGTGAAGGCCATGATGTCTGTCTTCATTCATTCATACACTTTGTGTGGTCTTCAACCAGGGAACAATGCCAATCAGAAACAACTCAAACAAGAGGTCCCAGTGATTCAGCCACCACTTCCAGCTCTGCTACGCGATGGAATCGACAATGTAAGATAATCAATCTCCTTCCACCCACAGGCAACATGCATTCAGTTGTGGTCACAGTACCCTTGCAAGCTTTCTCAAAGGTTTTGGTGATGATCCTCTTGTGGTACATAGCCCCAATATGATCAAAAGGCAATTCAGCACTATCTGCAGCATATAAGGAGAAATAATGGAAGGTGCCAGGTTGGGCTATGGCCCAATGTCTATCTGATTTGAGTTGTTAACAATTATATTGTAATAGTTATTTTTTTGGCTACAAGAGACGGCCCCTACGGGTTATGTCTTATCACAGAGATTCGAACCCGTGACCTCGAAGCAACAGGCCCCAGGTCTAACCGGGTGGCCAACCGCGGCCGACAGTTGATGACGAAGGATGCAAAACTTCTCCAATTAGGCCAGATATGCAAGGAGCCCATTGGCAAGAGATACTGAGAATACAAACCCCTCACTCTTTTGGGGGGAATAAAAATGCCTAAAAACACACAAGTTAGCAAAACATATGCTACTCTAGTTGTAGAAGTCAAGAGTGATGCTATAAGTACCCCAATGGCTATCTTTTTCTGTCTTCTATACTTTCACAAGGGAGAATATAGAGAAACTGATGCAAAATGTCAAAAGTTGTGCATTTTGGATGAAGAAATGTTGTGGTGTAATACAAGAGTTATGCTTAGCAATTAAAATATATAAGGAGCTACTCATATTCACGATCCAAACTGTTGTTGATTGTAAGATATAAGCTTTCTCACTTAGAAAAAATTCAAATGAATACCAAGTAAGCAATGCTTGGTCAATAAAACTAACAAAGCATCGATTACGAGTTATGCACGAGTATATAGGGTGTTTCTCACATGTGCTCCTCAAATCTTTCATATTTTTAAATTTACTCCTTAAATTTCTGTAATATCATAATTACTCTTCAAATTCTTTCATATTTTCAAAATTACTCCTCAAATCTTCATGATATAAGAACTACTCTTCAAATTCTTTCATATTTTCAAATTAAAAGAGAATCCAAGTCAAATTAAAAGAGCATTCACTGGCTTGAGACAACTACCAACCAAAAAAGAAGCTCTCATCTCTTTTCTCACCTCTTCTTTCCTTTCTCTGGCATCAGCCATCAGATGAGATGGAGGTGGGGTTTATTGCATGATAGCTCAAAGGCCACCTTAGTTGCTCTTCTCACTGATCTTTATTGCTTTTGTTAGTTTTAAAGTCATTTTATCTTGGTTTAAGTATAATGGAGCAATAATTATGTCCCTACCAGCCTTAGCCTTTAGTAGACTAACATGAGAAAAGAGGCTAGCTTGTGTAGGCTTTTATAACCTTTCTTGTTAAGGATAACCTTATCAATAAGAATCAGGAGCGGACTCACATACAGTTCCGTGTGAGGCGGACGTTCACACTGGATTTATAAATTAATAGAATAGTACATACAATTTGTAACTTTTTTTTTTTTTTTGGTATATAATCTCTTCTTTTTTAATTAGTTTTACTAGAATTAAAACACTTTTGAACTTTAGGTCAAGTGATCAGTTATAAATATAAGTTATTGGAGGTTACAAGTTTAAGTTTTGATGGGTCCAACATTATTTTTTACTTTTTTTTCTCTCGTGTCATACTAAAAAACATACTGCATCAGCCAATGGTAAGAATATTTATTACCTTTATTTATAAGAGTGTTACAAAATTGTCACCCACAGTTTACAATCGAGTTTGGATCAAGTATTTGGGTTTGGATCACAATGGCCACCCCAAGTTTCATTAAATGTCACTGTAGCTGAACTTGACTTGAACACAATGGATGATTATTCACTATATTTAATACAGTATATGATTACTTGCAGCAGTCTATTGATGCCTTTTGTTTCTTGCACATGCATGAGAAGAAAGATTGAACTCTTGCAATTAACCTAATATATTATTGGCTGTGACTGAAGGCATCTCTTGGACTTCTTTGATTCTTGTGGATCACATTTCATGCACTCTCTGAATATTATAACGTAGAGAGAAGTAATGAAGCTTGATGGTAGTTTACAAGCAGATGGAAATGGTCATAGCCAGTCTGATTAAAGATTAAAAAACAAGAGCTGAGTTTGAGTTTGAATATGTTTATCATTAAACAAAATCAATATTAATTGGTACCATATGAAGCCAAGCACGAGAAAGGGAAAAAAAAGAAAGAATCTTTTTGGTTTATTAGCAATTCTCTAGGTCAACTGTTTCACACCAAATATTTTTTCCAAACATTTTAGTAGTAATATATAATGGAATAATATTGTAGTGTAATCCCGTGGGAATTATGTATTTGGGTTTGTAAATGTAATTTGACGTGTTAATGGATTTTTATTTTTTTTGCCCCTCTTTTTCGGAAAAAGTGGAGTATGCCCACTAGTTCCATTAAAAAGTTATAATATGACAAAAAAAAAGAGGTAAAAACACCTGACACTCATACATGGGTGTAGCCAGGATTTCAAAGACGGGAGACACAAAATAACATTCAGTAATATCTGCATGGGGGGGAATGTTGAAAGTGTATTGCAAAATTTTCTTAAAATCAATGAAAAATTGCAACAACTCAAAATTCCAACTAAGAGAGAGAGAGAGAGAGAGAGAGAGTACTCAAGCTCAGGTCTTCTCTTTATTTAAGGCTGGGATCTTTGCGTAGCGGTGGAAAGTGAATCTTGTTTTCCGTTGACCGGGTGAACGTCAAGCTCTTCTGAAAATCTTCTCCTTGGATCATAGAAGGAGTAGCACAGCTCCTATCCAATGAAATCTCAAAGAGACTTAGGAAAAAAACTTAAACTCAGCAAGTTGGTAGAAGAGTTTAACTCTTTATCAGTAGTCCTCAGCTGAAAAATTCTGACGCCTTTTCAATAGCAAAGTGAGCAATTTATAAGGGTTTTCACAGGTAAAGTTGTCCCCTAAAAATCCTCCAAAATGGGGGTTAACTCCCCTCATTACGTGGGCAGTACTTGACACGGTAATAGGGGTAGTTATAACTGAGACGCATGGCTCCTCTCCAGTTGGAACGCGGGCTTGAGCTATGCATTTAACCGTTGAGGTAACGCTGGACGCGGGTCTTGATCTCCGCATTTTAGGCATCGCGGTGGTGTTGAAACGCGAGCCTCTGACTCTGTGTTTCCTCATTAACGTGGTATTAGACGCGCGTCTCGAGCTTCGCGTTTGAGACGCAGGCTTCGAGCCCTACGTCTTGGCATAGCGGTGGTGTTGAGACGCGGGCTTTGAGCCCTGCGTCTTGGCATGCAGTGGTGTTGAGATGCGGGCTTCGAGCCCTGCGTCTTGGCATTGCATAAATGGTTTTGATTAGCCTCGCGTCTGAAGTATGGACTCTGCTATATGATGACCTGTCTTCAGTGATTTTTAGACAGTCTACAGAACCCCCTCCAAAGTTTTCAAAACTCCGCGGTTGACTGAGACGGGTTTCGAAACACTTTGAAATTTTCTTTTGGTAGCAAGCTCTCAAGACTTGACTGGCAATCTTCTGAGATACCTTGAGCTCGATCTTGTCTGGATCTTGATCTTTGTGAGTGTACTGTTAAACTCTTTGAAGCCACCAGAGATGATGTCGTGAGTGTCTAGATACGCAGTCTAGGCCTCCTCGGTGCTCTGAGCTAATTGTTGGTGTACTGTTGAACCAGGAGAATAGTCATCTGCTTTCGCTAGTGTACTGTTGAACTAATTGCACAAGTAAAGACTGAACACAGGTCTTGTAGACGCAAAGGTCATGTTACCTTGGAGACCAGACCTCGTCTGATGTAGAAATGCGACTCGCAAACATCGAAGTGGAGACGCAGCTCTCACTTTGTTGAAGTGATGCAGATTTTGAGGTGGAGACGCGAACTTCTCTTTGTTGAAGAAATACGGTCTGCTGTTTTGCCAAGGTGCGAATTTCTCTCAAAGTGAAGATGCACCTTTTACTTGATGTAGAAACGCGGCTCTTGGCGTTACAAACGTGAACTTGAAACTCTCGCTGGGAACAGAGGCACATCTCTCTTATTTTGTTAAGATGCGGGCCAGAGAAACTGAAGAGATGCGGTCTTTGAAGTGGAGACGCAGCTCTCACTTTGTTGAAGTGACGCAGACTTCGAGGTAGAGACGCGGACCTTTCTTTGCTGAAGAGACGCGACTCTGTTAAACGGGAGACTCGCGTTCTGGGTGCGTTGTCATGTGTCTGGCAGAGCTTAAAGAGACGTTGTTCTCTTAAAACGCGAGATCCACGTTCTGGGCGCGCCGCCACGCGTCTGGTGACGATTGATCTCGAGATACGGGCAGCGTATTTTGACCGATTACTGCGTCTATAAAAAGACAGCAGTCTTTCAAGGGTCTTCATTAGACTATTTTCTTCTTCGTTTGAACTTTGCGTCCAGAAAGAGTTTAAGAAAACCTTCGAGTCTTTTCTTCTTTTTTTCATCTTCTCCACAGAATTCACTATCAAGATGGCCCCAAAGATCAAGTATGTGGCTTCATCCTCGAGCATTGTCGGACTAGAGGTTCAAATGGGAGGTTTATCTACGCAGGAGGCCCCCATTTCAGGTAATAATACCATCCGAATCTGTTTTTATCATTAAAAAACTTGAAGAGTTATCTTAACTCTTGAGCTTCTTCTGAGTTGAAACGCCAACGTGAGGCTCACACCCTTGTTTGATTTTTAGATTCGACCCTTGCACTAGTAGGCAAGACGCGGGTTTGATGACCTTCGCATCTTCGCTTCATCAGCTTGAGTCTGTGTCTGCTTCTTAAACGCGGGCTCCATTGAGCCTTACATTTAATCCCAACACTTAGTGAATTTTCTAAGTGGTGGAGTTCAGGCGCGGACTCTATGTGAACCTTGCATCCCTGAGGTTTGACGCGGGTTTCACTGAGCCTCGCGTCCGATTCCAACACTTAAAGAAATTTCTAAGTTTGTGGGGTTTCAAACGCGGACTTCACGTGAGCCTCGCGTCTTTGAGTTTAGACGCGGGTTTCGCTAAGCTCCATATCTTAGTCATTAGACGCGGTTCTGAGGTGAACCTTGCGTTTGGGCTTCAATCATTTTGGTGACTCTCAGGTTACTGAATATTGTGTTGTCCTTTTTGCAGTGCGGTACTCCTCAAACCCTCTGTCCAAAAAGTGTCACTTTGGACATGTAGGCGGTGCTGACTCGAATATGATCTTCGTTCTTCAGAGGACTGCTCCTGTGACCACTGAGCCGGATCAGCAATGCCAGTATGCTGAATCTCTAGGAAATCATTTCTGATGGTCAGTTCGAATCGGATTCTCGTGCCCTACTAAGGAAGCCCGACTTCTTCTTTGGTGACTCGATCCAGGAGGATGATGCTGCTCTTTATGATGGAAATTACAAATAGCTTCGCCAAATTGGCAACATGAGGTTCTTCCTTCCGAACATGGAGCGGATGTATCCCCTGGCCTACCTGCAATATATGTCCGTGTGTCGGACAATGGACTGAGAGTTGGTCAAGCCAATCTCCGGAGTTACCCTGGGCAAGATAGGTGCCTGTGAAGGCTTCGCCGTCGGTCATGAGAGGGATGTGCTAGGGTTGCAACCTGGTTTAGTCAAAACTGAATACCTAACAGGAGAGACCCCACAACTTGTGGCCACTTTCACCAGACAATTCCTGGATGTGAGGGGTGACTTTCCTCCAGAATTTCGTACCATCGGATGAATCCACTCCACCGATAAAATATGGTGGGAGCAGAATGGTAGGGTTTACTCTTACAGAATTTGAAAACCTTTTGCTGCAGGCCAGACTGTACGGGGTCGTGAGGGCTGTCCAGTATGGCCTCCCACAGAGCATCCAACATTTCTACGCTATCTTGGAGTGGTATAATTCAGAGACCTACACGTTCTTCACTCCCATCGGAAAATGGGGCCTGCTCTCCATGAGATGTACGAAGTCTCAGGGCTGGTGATTGGAGATGCCTCTTACGAGGAATACATCCCGTCGATAGAGGAGCTACATCTGCTGAAAAAGAGCGATCCTCTGGTGTACGAGACTTATTGGGAGGTGTTGTGCCACTTCCACATCTGTGGGCAGGTGACAGAATGGAGGAGTAGGAGAGTTAAGTAGATGTCATGGGCAAATTATCTATTCCCTGGGGTAAATAAAACTGACCCGATGACCCGGCTAGCTCCCAGCACTGATGAAGAAATAATTGAAAGGATCAGTGCATCCACCAGCTCATACACTACAAAGTCTAATGAGGATACTTTCAAACCAGACACAATTTTTTAGAGCTTCCACTATCAAGCCAAAGTCCCGATGTCTGACCATTCTATTGGCGGGCATCCTCATGCTGTGGCTGAAGCGATGTGTGGTGCCGACGTTACCGCATGAGGTGATCGTCACCGACATGGTGTACCCGGCTGTACTGCTTGCTTATGGGAAGTCCATTGCTCTCCTCCCAGTAATGGTGGCCGGGATCCAAAGTGGGTTACGGGCGCTAACGGAGAGCTTTTGTTAGGTGAAAGCAATCATGGACGCAAAGGGTAATCCAGTCAAGGATCCCAATAGTCATCCCCTAGTTAAGACTCCCAGTCGCAGGGTTGAGCTTCCATACACATATCTGATGGCTTGGTATGTGATGCACTGTCGATCGGGCGAAACCAGCACTTGAAAATGTATGTTTTATGAAATCAATATAATTGTATATGTGTACTAATGTTCGATACTTCCGTTATAGCATTGGCTCAACGGGTCGAACCCACAGGGACTGGAGGCGATAGAATCATTAACAGTTCATGTTCACGTCGGTTGTTAACAAGTTATTCTTTGTTAAAGAATGAAAAAGTAAAAGAAAGAAAATCCACAAGTGAGAGGAGAAGGCGATGAAAACGGTGATGTGAAAATAAAAGAAAAATGATTTTGAAAATAAAAAGTAAATGAAACAAAGTTGAACTAAGAAGATAGTGAAAACAATGATGAAAAGATAAAAGAAGAATTTCGAAATTGATTTTTAAAATAAGATAAAAGAAAACTCATGGCTACTAACTACCAATTGCTCCACTAACGATGCTAACCTCTTAGTGATAGTTGTCTCACATGGATCCTTGGCCATCACTAATTCTTGGCTTCAAGAGGCGACACAAAGCATGACTCATAAGAAGGTTCTTTCACATTCAAACAACACATGCATACCACACAACAAGTTGAAAGCTACTATTAAATCATCAAAACTGATTAGAAGTAAGCATGAAATAAATTTAGCATTTACAAGTTAGCAAGTTAGTGGGTTAGATGTTAAAAATGTTAGAAAATTAGGATCCATCATCATGAGCCATCAGTGCCTCTTGCAAGAGCAAAGCCTTGTAGAGGCTACTAGATTCACATGGATTATCAAGTAAGGGGTTAGATGGTTAGTGGTTAGTAGTTAGATTGCCATGAGGAAAAAAGTTAGCTAAGCATCATATAGAAGATGGAGAATATTACAATAGAGAAGAAAGGAGACACCTTTACATAGATTGTCACCATCTATTACATCAATATCTCTCTATCTCTCTCTCTGAATCTCTCAGCCCTAATACATGATCTAAAAATGAAATAAAAATACAAAAGAAAGAAGAAGAACACCTACACTACACTACACTAAAAGAGAGAAAATCTAGTCTATTTTAAATCTGCTTGCATTTCGGGCCTCTGCAGAGGTATTTATAGGCAAACAAGGCTTCTAGAAGACGAGACGAGGCTACGCGTCGATCGCGGCCATAGCCGCATTTCCGCGGCCAAACCAGGGACTTAAGCCCCTGGTTTTGGCGAGCGTATCCCCGCCGCTTCTAGGACCTTCTTGGTATACTTGGATTCGGGTATATTCGTCCGAATCTTCGTCTGACACCCAGAAGGGTCTAGGTTCAATGCATCTTCTAGAAACTCCCTTACTTGGCCTCCAAGAAATGTAGATTTAATTACCCAAAAATGGGTTTAACTAAGCTCTTATCACCCTTTTGCCCTCCTTGTCTTGATTATCTGCAAGAGAGACCAAAACACGGTTTAGACCGACATTTTATTCAGAATTAGTAGGAAAATGCGATGTTATAATGAAGAATTGTAAATTAATCACTGTCCATCACTAATGACCGCCGTCTCTGTCTCAGAAGGTTTTGTACCTTTCATGTAGTGGTTGGAGAGCTCGAGCTGGCTGTACATGTTCTACATCCGAAAGACTATTCAGAATGAGGGCAACTATCAATTGGACAGGTGCTTCCCTGAGATCATGATGCATCCTACGGGGATAAGTTTGCAGACCTCGTTGGCCCGGATGGATTCACTTGATTACCTTCTGGCATCTTCTGGTGGTTGATAAACATCTGGCCTGGATACTTGATTTTTCGGTAAGGGAACTCCTGTACAGTAGAGCTACATGCCTTATTGGTTTGCCAGGCAGTTTGGTAACGACTAATTGTACGTTGGTAACCCCAACCCAAACCTTTGCTTCTGTGGAAATTTATTCGAAGGTGCCCAGTCATGGTACTATAACATAGCTGGAAGAACCGGAGCTGTCTTCACCCTTCCTCAAGATGCCTTATTCTTATGCAAGTCTTAGTTTTTGTATGTGGTATTTCATGGAAAATAAAGTGCCTAGGTTTGGAATAAACACCTCATGTATAAAAGGAATCAAATCTGCGTATAAAGCCAAGGAAGGGTCCAAGGGTTACCGATGTGAGGGATTACCGAGTATCAGGAGGTCGAGAAGGAGGCTGAAAAAGAGGCTAAGAAGGAGGCTAGCAGAGCAGGAGCAGCTTCGGGGTCGGAGTCTGGAGCAGGAGTGGCTGAGGAGCAACCCACTAGGAGGACTCGACAAGCTGTGCCCAAGCGTCCCTGAGCTTCTGCTTTCCAAGGTGAGCCTAGCCAGAAGAATGTAAGAACAGGATCTGAGGCTGCAGTTTCAGTTCAGATGCCCGAGGTACTCTCCTCCGGTATCGAGGAACAAGAAGAAGAAGAAGAAGAAGAGACAGCCTCCTCTCTTCGTCCCCAGGATCTCCGCAGCAGGGGCCCCGTAGTCTTGACGGAAGCAGAGCCTGCAGGCCAGTCCACTGTAGCCGGAGGGGCTGTAGTTGCAGAACAGCTAGAAGAAGTGATGGAGAGGGCCGAAGTTGAAATTCTATCTCAGCTAGGGGTTTCAATTCAGCCGGTAGCTTTCTCGGCTCGAGAAAGAATGGAGGTGCGACAGTCGGGCTCTCCCAGTGTCTTGATGTTGGCCTATCGGGTTGCAGAGCCTAGCCCTACCACTGAACTTCTCAGTAGCAAAGCTTCGGATACTGAGGTCTCCTTGGTTCAAGTGTCATCTTCATCGTCCGAAGAACACACTGACTATTCAGGGGACAAAGTTAACTTTGGCGAAGAACCTACTCTTCTTGACATCAGCAAGTTTTCACACATTTCTGAGGAAGAGATGTAGGTGGATGTTCCCGCTATGATTCTGCCACCGGGAGAGGTTACCACCACCGAGGGTATTTCTTCTATCCCCCTGTTCTTTTCTTCATATGAACATTGTTTTAGCACTCGCATGACTGCCACCGTTGTCAGGGCCGTAACCTCCTCTCATATTGAGGAGATGATTAAAGAATTGGTCCAACCTAAGGACCTCGAATTTCCTGCTACTGGTACAATCCCTGAGGGTATAACCACCATGACCGGGGAACCCTCATCCCAAAGCAGCCCGCTGAAGGATCTACCGTCTTCGGATCCTCAGCTTGGTAAGAGAACAAAGATTCTGTAGGTCACTTAGAGGGGGTGAATAGGTGACTAGCTAATTTAATGATGAATAATGCGGAATTAAAAACTATTTATGCAAATTAAAACTATTAAGTTAAACACACCAAGTATAACACAAGAGTGTAGCCGAATTACCGGTGAAGGGCTTTGGACTATCTCCTCAAGATTCCTCTAGATAAGAGTTGAGGTGCCGCTATGGCTTTCTTAGTTGAATACAAGTGTGAGCAAACAATCCCAAGCATATATCAATAAGGCACAAGATATATCAAGCATATAAAGATAAAAGCAATATAAGAATGCAATATATAAACACAAGTGAGAGATAAAGAGAGAGCAATCGCAAACACGAGAAATTTGTTTCGAGGTTTGAGCACCCTTACTCTACGTCCCCGCCTTCAACACTATGAAGGATTTTTACTAAAAACGATCCCACCAGATCACTCGGTGCTGCAACACCTACAAGGAGTTCACACTAGAGCTCTTGGACTCACTAGTCCCTCTCTTGTTCCCGCAAGAACAACACACGCAAGCACACTAGCTTGCCAAGGCCGCACCTCTACACCGAGCTCCCATAAGAACTCGAAACAACACGAACCGGCAAGTTCGCCTCCTCAAATATAAAGATGAACACTTTGGTGATCTCAACACTTTGATCACCTAAAAACACTCTCACAACAAGGATCCCTAGAGGATTGATATAGCAATTGATAGCTCAAGATTGTGTGATAGAACTAGGATAGATTTTGTGGTGAAAAAAATCAAGAAATCACTTTTGCAAAACACTCTTGTAAACTCTCCTTTTTATATGGAAGAATTAGCTCTAAAACAAATGGATAAAACCTCTTAGAGAGATAGGAAAACTAGCTTGAAAACTCGCTTCAAATCTTGTAGAAAACAGCCCAAGGGAACCCTATTTTATAGGCTCCCAAAAACTAGTCGTTGCAGGCCAGATCAGCAGCTGACGCTGCTGTCAGTCGACCGGCCGATCTAGCAGCCAACGGTCAAATTTCTGACCATTGCAGCTTGCCGGTGGACCACCCGGTCGACCGTTCTCTGGGCTTGACCTACCGGTCGACCGGGGCCAGATCTAGAGAGCAGAGCTCTCTGGTGGTTCGACCGACCCTCCAGCCAAACTGGCTGTGCATGTTTGTGCACATCGGTCTACCGGCCCGGTCGACCAACCCCTGGTCCGGTTGACTGTCCGATCGACCGCCAACATGGTCTGGTTGATAATTAAGGATTGAAAACTTAGATAATTTAATACCAATTAAATCTGATAAAATCACATTAATTTCGCAAAAAATCAGTTCTTATAAATATTTGAAGAACAAATATGTGTGACTAAAATTCAACACATATTACAAACTACTTGAATCATTTTTGTGATATAGAAATTAGGCTTTAAACCAAAATCGTTATTTTTCAAAATCCATCTTTAATTTGAAAAGCGATTTTTCCAAAACTTCTTCAAATACGAAAACAAGATATTTTAAATACTTTTGAAGCTTAATGTGTATGGATATGATCCACTACACATATGAGATGAAATATCTATGTTTTGACAATAAGCTCTAAAATAGTTTTGATAAATCCAAACGATATTTTTTTAAACACAAAACTATCTTATGAAAGCATATATATGAAAGTACACCTAGAGGGGGGGTGAATAGGTGTAAGTGCTAATCTAGGGCTAAATAAAAAAAATCTAATGCTCTAAATGCGGAAGCTAATGCAAATGTTGCACAAACTTATACAATACAACAAGTGTAGCCGAATTCCCCTTGCGAGGCTCTGGACTAACTCCTCTTGATTCCCCTTGAAATGGGTTGAGGTGCTATGTGAAGCTCTTGTTGGATGAGTACAAATTAGGCACACACACACAAGCAATCCAAGCAAACAAGGGTATAGCAATAAAAGGAATGCAAGGCACTAAATGCAAGCAAGTATGAATATGCTCAATCCCACGCAAGTATATGTATGATGCTATGAATGAATGAATGCTTGCACAAATATAAGAGAGAGAGTTAGAGAAATTGGACAATCGCAAACACAAGGATATGATTCGAGGTTCGAGCCCCTAGCTCTACATCCCCGCCTACACCACCGTGTAGGATTTCCCAATCCACTATAGGAGTACCAAACTCCTCTCTCAACCTTACAATGCCACCGAGGCAATACAACACACAATCCACCTCTATCAAGAGGGATACGGCCCGTAGCCAACCACAACACACACCTCTACCTAAGAGGTATAAGGCCCGTAGCCAACAACAAACACTACCTCTACCGAAGAGGCTCACACACCAATACCACTCCGATCACCTCTACCGAAGAGGGATTCACAAATTAAGGAGGGTTTACAACTCAAGAGGTGTACAACTACAACCTCAAACACTTCTCTTTTCTTTCTCTTTTCTTTTCTCTTTTCTTTTCCACAAAAACAAAAATCCTAATAGTTTAGGATAGAAGATAGCTCAAGTGTGGAAACTATGTGTTTTTGGAAAACAAGCAACAAAGAAAACACTTGGGAAATTCTTGTAAAAGATGGAGAATGAAAACCAATACAAATATCCCAAATTCCTATTTCTTTGATTTTTCCAAAAACCCAAAACAATAAAGATTAGAAGTTTAAAGCACAAAAACTATTTTGAAAACTCTTTAAAAACACTTCAGAAACTGCAATTTTTCCCTTATGAAAACCTTGGCCAAAATCCCAAATGAATGGGGTTTATATAGGCCAAAACAGAAAACTAGCCGTTAGGCTGATGTGGCATTTTTGACAGCCACCGGTCGACCGGCCCGGTCGACCGCCAACGGTCGAAATTATGACCGTTGGGAGATTCGGTCGACTGCCAGTCGACCGACCAACAGAAGGAAACACAGTTTCCTTCTATCGGTCGACCGACCCAGTCGACCGACAAGATACAGAGAGCAGACTCTCTATATCGGTCGACTGGGTCCGTGTCCCGGTCGACCGACGGACATGCACAGCCTGTGCATGTCCCGGCAGAGCAGCCGGTCGACTGCCGGTCGACCGGTCTGCCTGGAAAACTGTTTTTCTGGGCAGATTTTGAGATAGAAAATTTTGTAAAAAAATATTTTAACACTTGTAAAAATTCCACAAAAATATGTTTTATCATTTTACTTGATAACTAAACTTGTGATAAAAATTTCAAGACATAAATCAAACATATCAATTCATTTTTGTGTCTTGCCAATTTTATCAAAAATAAAACTTGTATTTTTATCAAACTAGATTTTTCCAAAACATGAATAGGAATGTCAAAATAAGTTTGTCTATAAGTTAAGCATGTATGTATAACTAGAAAACATCTACTATACATATTAATCATGAAAACTTGTTTTGATCAAACTATTCATGAAATCAATATCAAAAACCAAACCATGTGTATTTTGTGCACTTGAGCATATCAACTAAACTAAGCTTTAACAAATGGATCTAAAACTCAAACTAAACCTATGGATACCTAAGTCTTCTTGACGATCTTCATCTTCAAGTAGACTAGCTCCCAAACGCGATCCACCGAGTGCAAAGGTATGATCTTTAAGCTTTGGCACCGGAATCACCATGATAAGCTTCCAAACATCTTGTTGAAGCTAATCACCAACACTAATAACCTGCTAATGATCTGAAACTTAGAAACACAAGAATATTAGTAAATATAACTACATGAGTTGATCATCATCAAAACTAGAGTGGAAGGCCTTTGGGCCAACAATCTCCCCCTTTTTGATGATGACAAAACTCATGGAGTTATATATGCATGGATTAAAGTTAAGCTTCAAAGAAGCTCCCCCTCAACTCATGCATAAACAAATAAATAATAATATGCAATGCATGACAATGCATATAAACATGGTACTCTAGATATCAATGGAATATTCAACATACAATATGTTCTAGATACCAATTAAGCAAAGAAGACATGCATATAATAATATGCAATGCATGACAATGCATATAAACATGGTACTCTAGATATCAATGGAATATTCAACATACAATATGTTCTAGATACCAATTAAGCAAAGAAGACATGCATATATTATAAACAAAAACACAAATTCTTCTCCCCCTTTTTGTCAATCATCAACAAAGGGGTAAGAGCAAAATCAAAACATATTCTTAAAACAAAATTGTTCTTAATTCTTAAAACAAATACATGCATACAAAGACATGCATATAAGCTACAAAAATCTTCTCCCCCTTTTTGTCCTAATCAAGGAACCAATAAAGGGTTAAAAAAAAACATAAAACAAATTTTCTCCCCCTTTTTGTCAAAAACAAAAAGATCAAGAAGGGGTAATCCAAAACAAATATGATACCAATTCAAGATATGACAATAAGGTGCATATTGATACCAAATGAAATAAACAAAGATGAATAAATGTTATATGCTATATATATTCATGAAGAGGAAGACGCTAAGTTAGCTTCCCTACACATATGCATTACATGAAGGAGGAATGTGAAGCCCTAATTCACATAACACACATTATGTAATGAATAAGAGGAGATGTGAAGCTCCCCCTACACACGTGTACCATATAAAGAAAAGATGTTAAGCTTTTCAATACACAATACACTCAACATGAATTTATATACATATAGGCAATGTAAATCAAAAGTATATCTATTTTTCTTAAACAAAATCTTGAGATACCAATTAACAATACTCAACATAAACATCTTGATATCTTTAAGAGAAATATGTTCTTTTAACCATATGATACCAATTGAAAGTAATTGAAAGTAATTTTAACATAAAGCAAGGGAGTGGGAATCAAATACCAATTGAAAGACAACATCAAATTTTCTCCCCCTTTATGAAATACCAACTAAACATATGCATAAGCTTATTTTAAGATACAAATTGAAAACAATCAATCATTAGAAATTTTCAAGCTTAGCATTAAGATGTATATGTATGAAAGTAATAGATACCAATTGAAATTGATACCATAGGATAGAAAGCATACATACATACATAAAACATATATGAGTATACAAGAAGGATCAAAAATTGATACCAATTGAAATATGTTCAAAGATACCAATTTAAAGAATAAGGTCAAGTGTATCTCATATTATCACAATAAGGAATACGAACAAGTTAAATGAAAAGTTTTGTTAACTAGTACGAAATCCTTCAAGCAAGGAATAAATACAAGTCATTTTTCATAAAAATGAAATCCACATGATAATCAACACTCTATTCAATTAAGTATGAAAAGGTCTCATGAAAACAAAGCATGACCAATTAATAGGTGTGAGTGTACAAGTAAAGTGTGGAGATCACAATCATGAAAAATTGTTCAATTAAGTTCAAGTATTCCTTAAAACAAGAAATCATCAAATATTTAATCTTCTAGATATATGTATGTCTAATACAAGCTAAAGTATACATACATATCCAAAATACAAACGAGTCCACAAGTATATATGCATTAAGGCACGTGGCTCAAAAGGATGTATATGTATAAGATTAGTTTGAACTAGGTAGACATATACATGAAGTCAAATATAAACACATGAAAAACATGAAAATCTCAATTTTCATTTAAAATCAAATTCATTTCAAGGTATATGTATGATTTGTCAAACAATAAGTATACATACATATCCCTAAACACAATTGAGTCCATAATAGATATTTGCATGAGGGGCAAATGACTCAAGGGGTATACATGTATATCTTAATGTTTGGCAAGTTAAACATATACATGAAGTAAAAACTCATAATCATAAGATAAATACAAAAATTGAATACAAGTTTAAAAATGTACGAATCATCAAAACTAGACTATATTCACACATCTAATGGGAACAACCAAGCATTCAATCCAAAACATATATAGATTTGTTTGTAGCCCATTCTATGTGCAAGTATAAATCCTAGTCTTAATGAGAACTAACATCTAAACATGTAATCAAATCATTAAGTACAATACAAACACGAATATCATTTTGCTAAAACAAAACACGTAAATTCATCAAAATTCTTTTATTTTGTGAACCAACTTCTAGGTATATGTATGATCCATCCAAATCTAACGATATACATACATATCCCAACTATAAACGAGTCTATTAAAAATATTTGCATTGAAGGCAAAAGACTCATGGGTATACATGTATATTTATTAGGTTTGAATTTAAAATACATATACATGAAGTAGAATCATAAAAATAGGTATGACAAGTATAAACAAAGAAATCATCAAAACTAGCCTATACTTGTGCACATAGTGGGTACAAATGAGCATGAAGAGCAAAACATATATAAGTCAATTTGTTCTCACTAAGTGTACATGTATACATGCAAGTTTTGATAAGATCTACATTTAAACATGTATATACCACAAGAAGCACAAAACACATATAAAACATCATGATACAACTAAAACATGAATCAAACGTTCAAATGATCAATATGTATATGCATATGCATAAGATCTAGGATATACATATTAGATCAAAAATGAGATCACACAAATATAAATCTATATTGAGCATGGGTGTCTCTAAACAACTAAGCATGTATATCACTAATCAAATGAACATGATATAACATAGTGAACATTAAACAATGACATGCTATAACACAAATGATATGAACATGTAATCAATGAACAATTAAAACATGTTATAATCATAAATAGGGAGTTAGGAATTGTTACCAAAAGCCTAGAAGGCAACCTTCCTTGTCTCCTAAACATGGTGGTCCTTTCCACCAAATCATCCCTTGAAAGTGATGCATCCAATTGATTTCCTTTAAGTACGGAACGCATCCACTCCAAGGTGTCATCACTCTCACGTCATGTGAGAGCCCACACCTACATCATAAACAAAAGGAGGGGTGGTCTTTGGTACCCATCTCTTATTGGGTCCATGGGGGTTAGTCCCTTCTCTAACCCAAACAAATTTCTTAGCTAAATTTACATTAGATAATCTATCAAAGCAAAATTTAGCAAGGTGGCCATTTCGACCACAATGTGTACAAGTGTACACATGAGCATACATAGTGTGATGGTGTCCGTGAGGAGCATGTGTATGCCGTGTATGGTGTGCATGAAATGAGGGAACTTGTTTCTTCCGAAACAAAGTTTCCAACCGTGTATGATTCAAGGCACATTGGCTCATAGTGGAGCCCAAACAATCTAATCTCCTCTTAATCAAACAAATATCATCATTAATTTTAGAAGAAGAGATACATGCATTAGGTAGTCTAGATGATGAGGCTACACTAGCATGGCAAACATGAGCATTAATCTTATTATGCAAAACAATATTTTTCTCTAAACATGCATTTAGCTCATTCGAAATGGAAATAATTTTATTTTTCAAGTCCACATTCTCTTTTAAAACAAAATCAATTTTTGAAGACAATTTTTCATTTTTCTTCAAAATAGCATGGCAATCATTTTTAGATTTTAAAACATTATTTTCTTTTAAAGCAAGTTCAAGTTGAGATTTCAATGAATCCCTATCATTTGAAATCTCCTCTTTCTCTTGCAAAACACAATCAAGTCTAGCATGCAAGCACTTATTTCCTTTTTCAATTTCTAGACTTTTCTTTTTCAAAACTTTATATTTTTCAATAAGTTTTTCACAAACATTAGATAGTTCTTCATTCAAGGCATGGGAATCAACAATATCATTAGAAGAACTAGGATCATCATCACTATCTAATGGAGTTTCCGAATGTACCTCAAGGGAGTCATTCCCTTGGACCATGTAACATTGAGATTCGGACTCTCCACTAGATTCCTCTTCCCTTTGGATTTGTGCTTGAAGCTCGGAGGTGGTGGTTGTAGTTGACAATAGATTCCACACTGCAAAAGCGGAATCAATATTAGAAACACGTAAAAGATAATCTTTAGATAATGTGCTTCTAATAGCCTCAAGGGCTAGTGCATTGGCCCCTATATGATTGCAATCACTAAGGAAGGATTCCTTGGTAATAGCAAGATGAACTTTATGACCTAGGGTTTGTAAATAAACGGTCATTCTAATCTTCCAAACATGAATGTTAGAAGGGTCATACAAAGGTGGGGTCATGAAGGCCATGGTAAACTATATGTGTGCAAACAACAAATGCAAATAAGAGATTAGCAAGCAAATGGATCTCACTCCTAGGATGTTAAGCCTAATATCAGGAGCACTAGCTCTGATACCAATTGAAAGTACACCTAGAGGGGGGGTGAATAGGTGTAAGTGCTAATCTAGGGCTAAATAAAAAAAATCTAATGCTCTAAATGCGGAAGCTAATGCAAATGTTGCACAAACTTATACAATACAACAAGTGTAGCCGAATTCCCCTTGCGAGGCTCTGGACTAACTCCTCTTGATTCCCCTTGAAATGGGTTGAGGTGCTATGTGAAGCTCTTGTTGGATGAGTACAAATTAGGCACACACACACAAGCAATCCAAGCAAACAAGGGTATAGCAATAAAAGGAATGCAAGGCACTAAATGCAAGCAAGTATGAATATGCTCAATCCCACGCAAGTATATGTATGATGCTATGAATGAATGAATGCTTGCACAAATATAAGAGAGAGAGTTAGAGAAATTGGACAATCGCAAACACAAGGATATGATTCGAGGTTCGAGCCCCTAGCTCTACATCCCCGCCTACACCACCGTGTAGGATTTCCCAATCCACTATAGGAGTACCAAACTCCTCTCTCAACCTTACAATGCCACCGAGGCAATACAACACACAATCCACCTCTATCAAGAGGGATACGGCCCGTAGCCAACCACAACACACACCTCTACCTAAGAGGTATAAGGCCCGTAGCCAACAACAAACACTACCTCTACCGAAGAGGCTCACACACCAATACCACTCCGATCACCTCTACCGAAGAGGGATTCACAAATTAAGGAGGGTTTACAACTCAAGAGGTGTACAACTACAACCTCAAACACTTCTCTTTTCTTTCTCTTTTCTTTTCTCTTTTCTTTTCCACAAAAACAAAAATCCTAATAGTTTAGGATAGAAGATAGCTCAAGTGTGGAAACTATGTGTTTTTGGAAAACAAGCAACAAAGAAAACACTTGGGAAATTCTTGTAAAAGATGGAGAATGAAAACCAATACAAATATCCCAAATTCCTATTTCTTTGATTTTTCCAAAAACCCAAAACAATAAAGATTAGAAGTTTAAAGCACAAAAACTATTTTGAAAACTCTTTAAAAACACTTCAGAAACTGCAATTTTTCCCTTATGAAAACCTTGGCCAAAATCCCAAATGAATGGGGTTTATATAGGCCAAAACAGAAAACTAGCCGTTAGGCTGATGTGGCATTTTTGACAGCCACCGGTCGACCGGCCCGGTCGACCGCCAACGGTCGAAATTATGACCGTTGGGAGATTCGGTCGACTGCCAGTCGACCGACCAACAGAAGGAAACACAGTTTCCTTCTATCGGTCGACCGACCCAGTCGACCGACAAGATACAGAGAGCAGACTCTCTATATCGGTCGACTGGGTCCGTGTCCCGGTCGACCGACGGACATGCACAGCCTGTGCATGTCCCGGCAGAGCAGCCGGTCGACTGCCGGTCGACCGGTCTGCCTGGAAAACTGTTTTTCTGGGCAGATTTTGAGATAGAAAATTTTGTAAAAAAATATTTTAACACTTGTAAAAATTCCACAAAAATATGTTTATCATTTTACTTGATAACTAAACTTGTGATAAAAATTTCAAGACATAAATCAAACATATCAATTCATTTTTGTGTCTTGCCAATTTTATCAAAAATAAAACTTGTATTTTTATCAAACTAGATTTTTCCAAAACATGAATAGGAATGTCAAAATAAGTTTGTCTATAAGTTAAGCATGTATGTATAACTAGAAAACATCTACTATACATATTAATCATGAAAACTTGTTTTGATCAAACTATTCATGAAATCAATATCAAAAACCAAACCATGTGTATTTTGTGCACTTGAGCATATCAACTAAACTAAGCTTTAACAAATGGATCTAAAACTCAAAACTAAACCTATGGATACCTAAGTCTTCTTGACGATCTTCATCTTCAAGTAGACTAGCTCCCAAACGCGATCCACCGAGTGCAAAGGTATGATCTTTAAGCTTTGGCACCGGAATCACCATGATAAGCTTCCAAACATCTTGTTGAAGCTAATCACCAACACTAATAACCTGCTAATGATCTGAAACTTAGAAACACAAGAATATTAGTAAATATAACTACATGAGTTGATCATCATCAAAACTAGAGTGGAAGGCCTTTGGGCCAACAATATAAATTGTGTGTGTGTCTAAGAACTTGACTAATCCACCAACTAATCTATCCTTTACATTTTATCTAAAAATAAATCTTGACGCTTACAAAACCCGACACAAGTTTTCTTGAAACTCTTCTCTTGAAAATCTTCTTCTCCTTCTTGACTTGGTCCAAACCTTAATCCAAAGAGGTAGACTCCTCATGAGTACTTGATGCAATCTTGATGCGTGAGCTCTTGAATTAACACGTGCTAGCTCCAAAACTTAACTTCGTATCCTTTATTAAAGCTAAACACCTACTAAGATCTTAATCAAATATCTAAAACTAAATAAACACAAGATCATTGTACTATAACTACATGAGTTAATCATCATCAAAACTAGAGCGATGGGCCTATGGGCCAATAATCTCCCCCTTTTTGATGATGCAAAACTCATGGAGTTATATATGCATGGATTAAAGATAAGCTTCATAGAAGCTCCCTCTTAACTCATGCATAACAATAAATAATAAAGACATTCAATAACGTCCATAAACTAAACAAACATATATGCATAAATAAGGAGATAAACATGCATAAACTCACCAATTCTTCTCCCTACCAAATAAGAAAATAAACATGCATATATAAACTTTCAAAATCCTTCTCCCTTTTTTGTCAATTCATCAACAAAGAGGCGAAACAAATCAAATAATAAGAATATATATGCGATATACATTCATGAAGAAGAGAGATGTGAAGTTAGCTCCCCCTGCATACATACATTACATGATGAAGGGATGACAAGACCCTAACTCACATAAAGCATAATATGCAATGTATGCGGAGATGTTAAGCTCCCCGTACACACGTGTATCACATAAAGAAGAGATGTCAAGCTCCTCAATATAAGATGCACTCAACATGAATATATATATATATATATATATATATATATATATATATATATATATATACTTGTATCCTTTCAAAAGGATTTGATCCCGGATCCTTCCCACTCAAATTCAACCCTCCAACATTCGAATACAAGTTCCACTCCGTTGAAGTTGATCTATACTATTTCAAGTATCTATAAACCAAAAATCAAGTGTTTTAAATACTTTTTGCCCATCCATCAAGCGACGCAAAATGGACGGCCGAAAGTAGTGAGTTGGTTAGATCTATGTCTTTAGACATACAAATTCTCGATCCGCCATTTCATTATGATCTAAACATTTAAAAACCCCTATAAACTAATTTTTGTTAGATTTCAAATGTTCTACACCGTTAAACTAACCAACTCACTATTTAGGCCGTCCGTTTTTCCCCTACTTGATGGATGGGTAAAAAGTATTTAAAACACTTGATTTTTGGTTTATAGATACTTGAAATAGTATAGATCAACTTCAACGGAGTGGATCTTGTATTCGAATGTTGGAGGGTTGAATTTGAGTGGGAAGGATTCGGGATCAAATCCTTTTGAAAGGACACAAGTCTATCTCTCTCTCTCTCTCTCTCTATATATATATATATATATATATATATATATATATATATATATATATATATATATATATATATATATATATATATATATATATATATATATATAGAAGAGATATTAAGCTCCCCTTGCATATAGGCAATACATATCAAGAAATTTTGAAACAAATTTTGGAATCTCTTAAGTCAACAAAATAAATTTTGAGATACCACTTGTAAATAAACAAAATTTTAAGATATCACTTGTAGGTTATTGATACCACTAGAAATATCTTGTAAAATTTTGAAATCAATTAAAAGGTAAAATATAAAGTATATTTTGATACCAATTAAAATTCAATTGAAATATCAATTGAAAATAATGCATAAGCTTATAAGGATACCAAATTACATTTAAATTTAAGTCAAGCTTAGCATAAATAAAATTTGTGCTTTAAACATGTAAGGATGTTATAAATCAAGCACAATCAAAACATATATATGTATTAAAAAGAAAATACCAATTGAAATTGATATCATTAGAGATTTTAAAGCATACATATATAGAAACAAATATGAGTATACAAAAATAGAATTTCATGAAGTTCATGTGTATAACTTATAACTATCCACCCTATTCATGCATATATTTAAAGATATTCATTAAAGCATACAAGGCATGGTCTCCCAACCATCCGCCCTTAATGGGTAGAAGTTTTCAAAAATAAGATTTGAAAATAATTGTAGATTGAAAACACTACCAAATGAAGAATAAATAACTAGTTTAAGGGAATTTTTTAAAAATAACTAGTTAAAGATCCTTCAAAACATGAAAACAAATCATATATTTCATGAATCATTACTAAGTACACAGAAAATGTCACTCAAGCTATAAGCTCAAAAATACGTTCATGAAACAAAGTCATGAGTAAATAAAAATAATGTGAGTGTACAAGAATCATGTGAATAGCATATTTATGAAAATAAAGCTCAAAACATCAAATCGTCATAAAAATTCATTTTTCATTAAAACTAAACAAACTTCAAGGTATATGTATGTTTTATCAAAACTAACAATATACATACATATCCTAAATATAAATGAGTCTATAATAGCATTTGCATGAAGGCAAGTGACTCAAGGGTATACATGTATATTTATTAGTTTTAGACAAAAATAACATATACATGAAAAAAAACATGTACAAAGATACGAAAAACAAGTATAAATGAAAGAATCATCAAAATTAGGTTATACATGTAAATGTAATGAGTACAAATGAGCATTGAAGCACAAATATATAATAATCAAGTGTAGCTCACTACTTGTACAAGTATAAACACAAGTTTTAATGAAAACTACATCTAAATAAGTATTCACCACATGAAGTACAAAATCAAAACATGCTAAAAATATTTATATAAAAGCATGTAAACTAAAATAGGAGTTTAGAGATAGTTACCAAATCATAAGCACTATTCTCTAAGTCTCCAAACAATGGTGGTCCTCTCACCAAATTTTCTCGATAGCGATGCATCAATTGGGTATGTCTATCTAGCTCGTGCATCAACCACTAAGGCACCATATCTCTCACGTCATGTGAGAGCTCACACCTACATCAAACACAAGAGGTGAAAAATTTGGTACCCATTGATCATGATGTGCATAGTGTGCATATGTATGCCGTGGGATATGTGTATAAACATGTGGAGCTTGTTTCTTTTGAAACAAGGTTTCCAATGTAGAATGGTTAAATGCACAATTGCTCAAAGTTGAGCTCAAACAATTAATTTTATTTTTTAAGACTTGAATCTTATTTTTATCAACAGTAGCATGAAGAGCATGGCAAGAATGAGAATCAACAATCTTTTCTTTTTAGAAATGTTTTCCTTTTCTTTTGAAATAATTTTTCTTTTCAAAGAGTTGTTTCATCCAAAGTAATTTCTTTTTCTTTTTTCACCAAAATAATTTTATTTTTCAAGGAATTATTTTCTTCACACATATCATTTAATTTAGAAGACAAGGAAATACTCTCCTTTTTCAGAAATTCATTTTCTTTAGAAATGCATTCAAATTTATTTTGAAAAGAATCTTTTTCTTTTAAAATGGAATCATATTTATTTTTCAATCTTTTATTATCCTTTTTGAGCAAATCATATTTTTCAAGAAGTTGTTGACAAAATATAGCAAGCTCATCATATGACATGTCAACATCCTCATCAATCTCGAATTTAGAATTTACCTCAAGGGGGTTATCCCCTTGGACCATGTAGCATATGTTGGAAGCATCACTTTCATCATCCGAGTCACTCCCCGCATAGTATTGCTCTGTTCACCAAGGGAGACTAGAGTGTTCCATACTACAAAATGCCGAATCAAAGTTAGCAACCTACATAAATAATCACCATTTAGGGTACTCTTTAATGTCTGGATGGCTTTTGCATTAGCCTTTAGATGTTTGCCATTAACAAAATATAAATCCTTAATGGTGGCAAGATAAACATGGATACCTAGGGCTTTGAGGTACATGGACATCTTAACTTTTCAAGTTTGGATGTTAAGGATGTCAAACATAGGAGGTGTCATGAAATCCATGTGTGTGTACAAATATTGTGATTAGCTAAAAGAGGATCTTTAACTTGATCGGAGCGGAACGAGCACATTATAATGTGTTTTTATGAAATCAGTGTAAAATCAAGCGTGCTAATGTTCCCTCGATGCTTTCGTTATAGCATTGGCTCAACGGGTCAAATCTACAGGGACGGGAGGCGATAGAAGCATTAACAGTTTTTATTCACGTCGGTTGTTAACAAGTCTTCTTTGTTAAAAGAATGAGAAAAAAGATAAAGAAAAGAAATATTGAAGTGATAGGTGGAGAAGGTGATGAAAACGGTGATGTGAAAACAAGGAGAAGTGATTTGGAAAACAAAATAGAAAAGAAGATGAAACAAAGGTGAACTAAGAAGTTAGTGAAAACATCGATAAGAAAATGATAAAAAAAAGTTTTGAAAATGATTCTTAAAACAAAGTAAAAAGAATGAGGAATACTATGAAAGAAATCTCATAGTTTCTAACTATTAATTACTTCACTAACATGCTAACCTCTTAGTGATAGTTGCCTCACATGGATCCTTGGCCATCACTAGTCCTTGGCTTTAAGAGACGATACAAAACATGATAAATAAGATGGTTCTTCACATTCAAACTTACATCAAGAGCAAGCTAATGCAAATACAAACATTAGATCATCAAAACCATAAGAAGCAAGCATGAAATAAGAGAGTTAGCTTGGTTAGCAAGTTAGTAAGTTAGATGTTAGAACTCATCATCATGAGCTATCAATGGCTCTTGCAAGAGCAAGGCCTTTTAGAGGCTACTAGATTCATGTGGATTATTAAGTAAGTGGTTAGCTAGTTAGTGATTAGTAGTTAGTCACCATGAGAAGAAAATCTAGCTAAGCATCATGTAGAAGATGGAGAAAAGTACAATGGAGAAAAAAGGAGACACCTATACATAAATTGTCACCATCTATTACATCAATATCTCTCTATCTCTCTCTGAATCTCTCAGCCCTATTACAAGATCTAAAAGAAAATAAAAATACAAAAGAAAGAAGTAGAACACCTACACTACACTACACTAAAAGATAGAAAACCTAGCCTAATTCCAATCTGCTTTCGTTTCTGGCCTCTACAGGGATCTATATAGGCAAAAGCTTCGACGCGTGGTCTCACCATATTGTCGCGGAAACGCGGCATTTGCCGCGTTTCTGTGGCAAAACTAGGGAATTAAGTCCCTGGTTTTGGCGAGCGTGTTCCATTCGCTTCTAGTACCTTCTTGGTATACTTGGATTCTGATATTTTCACCTGAATATTCGTCTGACGTGCGCAAGGGTCTAGGTTCAATGCATCTTCTAGAAGCTCCCTTGCTTGGTCTCCAAGAAATCCAGATTTAATTACCCAAAAATGAGTTTAATTAAGCTCTTATTACCCTTTTGCCCTCCTTGTCTTGATTATCTGTAAGAGAGATCAAAACATGATTTAGACCGACATTTTATTCATAAATCAGCAGAAAAATGTGATATAATAATACAAAACTATAGACTAATCACACCCCCACTCTTATCTTTTGCTCGTCCCGAGCAAAACAAGAAAAGAAAAACTATACTACAAATGTTATTATACTACTTTTGCAGGTGACGCGATTGCACTGAGCGTGTGCAACAAGCCGTTAAACCTCTAAGTTTCCCCTAGAGGAGGAGTTCTGTCTCCTGAGGATTTTCAGCGGATTGCACCCATAAAATCCATAAAGAAAGAAGACAAATGTTAGTATTTTGAAAACACATTTTGAAAGAGAGACAAGTTTTTGAAATATTTTTCCAAAAATATAAGCGTTCTAAGATCATAAGTCCACCAAAAATTATTCTCCCTTAAACTTAATCTCTATGCAAGATCCTGTCTTCAATTAAGGTAAGAATTCAAAAATTAGATTGAATAATTTATCTTTCATAAAACCTAGATAATATGCACATTGTGATAGTAAAAATTTCTAGGATTTTAACTCCAACCATTAAGTCATTTATTTATATATATATATTTCTTTTTCTTTTTCTTTTTTCTTCACTTAGTTTTCTTAGGCTTTCTAGTTCACCCGGGTAGTGAGCCTTTAACCGATGACTCCCAGACCGGACGGTTCTTAGGGCACCATATGAGAAAACATCCCTCGGTTTAAGGACTCGAGTAAATAAGGATACAAAACTAAGAAGGATTATTTGTTTCTTATGATCACCGTTGCGTGAATAATCATGCTTCTTGAGGCATAATTATCCACCTTAATAAGTAATTTTTTTATTTATTTATACAATATATATA
Source organism: Agave tequilana (assembly GCA_038442645.1). NCBI lineage: Eukaryota > Viridiplantae > Streptophyta > Magnoliopsida > Asparagales > Asparagaceae > Agave > Agave tequilana. The sequence continues at coordinate 44,187 of JAVJIF010005535.1, forward strand.
TATATTTTTTTTTTATTTATTTTTACTTTATGGCATTTTAGGTCTTTATTTCCATCTTAAAAATGTGTAAGTGTGAAGTGCATACTATCTAAGGCAAAAAATTTAAGATAAAATCATCTCTCCAATTTATCTTACTTAGCCTATAATCTTAAACAAGATCCATTATTTCGACTATGTTTAAGATGTCATAATTAGGGTTTTCTTAATTTCTAAGATCATCTTAATTTTCTTTAAAAATAGATCAAAACATTGTCTCTTATTTCAAAAAGTTTTTAAAGAAACGAAAAAATACTATACAAAAGGGAAGAAAAAGTATCCTAAAAGAAGTGGAAAAGAAAGAAAATCTAAAAACTCTACGTTAAAGGAAAAATCTTATACAAAAGGGAAAACTTCTAAAAGTATCCTAAAAGAAGTGAAAAAGAAAGAAAATATAAAACTTTACGTTAGTAAACCCTCCCCGCAAACCTGGTTAACGATGATCTTTGAATCACCGTATGCTTCGAGATTTTTAATGCCAATCTCATTGGCGATTTGTATCATGATGAAGAGAACATTGTTTCCGCTACATTGTTGGAACATGACTCAGTTAATGAGAATGAACGAGGGATTATGTTGTTCTGTGGGGAGACAAGTACTACCCCCACTCCTACTATGATATTTCCTCGAGGACCCGCTCTTGATGCACCGTTGAAAAAGAGTTGCCACACCTGTGCTTCAAAAGACGTCTGGGTCAAGCAAACTTCAGCGATCTCGTCTGGGAGATCTTCATAAAGTTTGGTCGTCCTTGGATCTGGGTGCTCAGCTAAGAAGTATGCCACTGTCTGTCCCTTCATAGTTTTTTGTGGCAGAATTGCATCTCATATTGGGAGAGCAATATGACCTATTTTTCCAATCGACCATTCAGTGATGATGGCTTCATCATAAGCAATCTTAAGGGATTAACTTTTGATATGACGTGTATAGTTTTGCCCACCAAGTAGTGTCGTGTCTTCTGGACAGCGAATAATAATGCCAAGCATTTTTTTTCGTTCAGGTTGTATCGATGTTCAGCTCCGATCATAATTCTACTCAGGCATTAGATTGCTTGCTCATGTCCCTGATCATTATTCTGAGCTAATAAAGCTTCTAGAGAATGATCCATCACTCGAACGTATGTCAGGAAAGGTTTTTCCGACACCGGAGCTGTAAGGACTGGTGGATGCGTGAGGTACCGCTTGATTTTTCTCGAATGCTTATTGGCAAGCATCATCCCAGATGAATGAAACACTCTTCTTCATCAATTTGATGAAGGGTTGTCATCATCCTGAAAGATTTGAGACAAATCTCCGGATATAGGCCAATCGCCCTTACAATCCTCTAAGCTCTCTAAGATTCCTTAGAGGTTGCATCTCATGGACAGCGTACACTTTCTCTGGGTCGAGGTGGATTCCTTTGAATGTCATGACGAACCTGAGGAATTTACCGCTGGCTACCCTCAGGATGGATTTGATGGGATTCATGTTCAATTGATGTGCCCACATGATATCGAATACTGCCTTTAGATCTGTAATGTGATCGCCTTTGGCATGATTTTTCGCTGCAATATCGTCGATGTAGCATTCCACTGTTTTGTGTATATGCTCGTAGAAGATTGTATTCATAACTCTCTGGTATGTTGCCCCTACATTCTTCAATCCGAAGGGCATCATAGTATAGCAGTACACTCCTAGTGATGTCCTGAAAGATGTATGCTTATTATCGTTAGGGTACATCTTAATTTGATTGTATCCCGAGAATCCATCCATGAATGACATCCGTTCAAATCTACACGTGTTGTTGATCATGACATCCGTGATTGGAAGGGGAAACTCATCTTTAGGACACACCTCATTTAGATCTCAATGCAAATCCAAATCTTCCCATTCTTCTTGGTAACAGGGACGATATGGCTATCCAATCAGGGTGTTTTCTTCCCAAATAAAATTAGAGTCTATAAGCTTCTTGACTTCCGACTGAATCGCTTCCATTATCTCTGGGCGGAACCATTGTTGTTGTTGCTTGATGGGCTTTGCATCCGGATTGATGTTTAGGCGATGCATGACCACTTGAGGGTCGAGCCTAGGCATATTCGTTTAGTTTAAAGCGAAAATATCTGTATACTCTCTCACGAGAGATATTAGATCTTCCTTCTGGGGTTCAGCAGGAATCCAATCCAAGAAAGCCTCAGCATCGGCTAAAGCTTCTCTCAGAGCTTCCCTTGTTGACTTGCACAGTCTCAGGAGCTCATATAGGGTGATCCTGGCTGGGTTATTGGCCAGTTGAGCCAAGACATCAAAGCGGTAAGGTGCTGAAGATCCTTCCGCTTTATCCTTCGAAAGGGCCTTGGCATATCGAAGCTCCTTTTGCTTCTCCCCGGGTTGCTTTGTGGATTGCTTGGTTGGCTCTGGGGTGGGTTTAGGTAGTTTTCCACCATTTCGTCGTATTTCTTCAAATACGACTGACCCGAGCGGGTCCCTGCTACGAGCGGCGCATTCGATTCTGCAGTAAGGATGATTGTCTCCTCCTCCGAATCAGTTAGCGAGAGGACATCAGTTTTTGTTTCCCGGGAGGAAACACACACCACATTGCAAGGCGAAGCTTTTGCTTTGCCCTTGACTTCCTGTTGGTAATAGCAGTCCACTGTTGGCCTTCCACGTGGTCGGGATGAACCCATATGATTTCTCCCTGAGGAGTAGGAACAGGTACGAGACCTTTCTCCCACTGGTGGTGTGAATCTGTATTGAGCACCCTTAGTTCCCTTTTCGGAATAGGAGCTACTCCGGCCGGCGTTGGAGGCTCGATCCGGAACTGAAGAAATGACGCCATATTTGCTGTCACTTTCTTCTGCTTCGGGCGAAACTTGAGCACCTCCGCATTAATTAAGCTTGAAGAATGTCTTTAAAGACGTAATAACTCTTGGTAGGGTGCCCCAGCATCCTATGGTACAAGCAATAATTGGGGTTGTCGGTCTTTCCAATCTCCTCAGGACGTCTAACTTCAGGAAGTTTCAATTTGTTGCTCTTATTGAGTAATTTGAACAATGAATCTACATGCTCGTCCTTGAAAGAGTACTGCTTATTGGCGCATGACTGGGTTGAAGAGCTACCCCCTCTAGCCGGTTGGGGCTTAGAGGGAGACTTTGTCTCTATCGCTAATGTGTCCTTCCTTTTAGCTTGGAAAGATGCTTCTGGCACGCGCCTCGTTGACTTTCGGTTGACTTTCGGGTCTGGGCTTATTTTCTTTTGCCTTAACCCTGGCGACTCTTCTGCCTGTTCATCTTGCTGGACCAACTACTTTCAGGTATGACTTTCAGCTACTCCTATCTGAGCTAGTAGTGAGGTTTGTAAATTATGATGATATGTTTCCACCAGGGTGGCTTAGGTCATACCGCTAGGACATTAGAGTGCCATATTCTAAAATCTCCCACAAATGCTTTAACTGACTATCCTTTTTGTTGCCTCGTCGCCAAGAGAGTTGGCATGGTAATTTCTAAGTCATCTTTGAAGAAGCGTATAAGGAAAAGCTTCTCCAGATCATCCCAGTTCTTGATGGAGCCTTCTGGGAGATTTATGAACCATTCAAAAGTGATCCCCTTCAGGGTGCCGATGAACAAACGTGTCAGGATGGCATCATTTGATACTACATTCTCTGTCTGAGACTTGAAGCAGTATATGTGCTGGTTCGGTGACCCCTTGCCATCGAAGACCTGTAAGGTCGGAGCTTTGAACTTAGGAGAGTACGGGACAAGATCCCACTCAACCGGGTATGGCCGAACCACTCCGCTTCTTGTAGGCCTTTCCGACTGGTAAAGGATTCAAGACACTGTTCTAGTTTACTCATTCTTTTGGAATGAGTGCTTGTATTCTCTGAGTTGCTTTCCTCTTCAGATGGAGGTTTGGATAACTCAGAGTTGAAATGCTCCTCCTCCTCAGTATGTGCAGAAGACGAGCTTTCCCCTTCCTTCCGTTTGCCTTTGAACTTCTTAGAAGGTGTCTTGGCCTTAGGCTTCTTCTTTTTATCCTCAAGAAATTGTGAAAGCATCTACTTGAGGCTGTCAATAGATTCTTATTGAGCACGAATCATATCGAGTTGCTCCCTCTGGGTCTGGGCTTGCTGCTCAAAGCGTCTGGCCATTTCTTCAGGAGTGCTTGCCATATACGCAAAGGCTTATTTCTCTATAGAAGAGTTCGAGGCCTGTGATTCTCTGATGGTAGAGTATGACTCACTTACTTTGATGCTCCGGGCTAAGGCACTGTAGTCCACTGGGGCTATCACGCCAGTTCGAGTGAGATTATGCCGGTGTACTCCTTTCGGCTCGGTGTCAGACTCGTCAGAGCTGACTATTGGCTACTTCCCCTTAGTTTTGCTTGACGTAGTGCTTGGACCTACCACGTTCGCAGTAACTTCAGGGTACTCCATATCAGAGAAAGTTCTTCTTGTGCGGGAACAACACCTTTTGGCCAAGCGAGATACTGACTTAGATGATAACCATTTGAATACCGACTGTTTGCAGTGGCATTCAGATAGCACCGTTGTGATGAGCCGTTCACAACAACGTAGTGGAGTGATTTGATGAACACTCCTCTTCTTTGTCAAGTAATCCCTTAGATCTGTCGGAGGGGGATCAAAGAGACCAGCCTCGAATTTCTGAGGACGATGACTTTTCAGCTTCCTTCTACCCTAACCGTCGGATAGCGAATGTTAACCTTGCAAGTTTCAGTGACGCAAGGTTCAAAAATGCAAAGTACACGTTCTGTAGAACAGACGCGGCTCTTACATTTTGGCTTTGAGACGCAGGTCTCGTGCCTCTGCTGATAAGAGACGCAGACCTCACGTTGCTGATTATCGCGTTTGTCTGGCGATATTTGAGAGACGCGGACTTCATGAGCCTCGCGTTTTGACATAGAGACGCGGGTCTCGTATCTCTGAGAAGAGACGCGGACCTCGCGTTACTGAATATCGCATCTGTGAGGTAGGGCCTCAGAAACGCGAGCCTCGTGATCTCTGCACTTTGGTATCCAGACGCAGACTTCACGCGTCTGATGCTGAAGAGACGCGTGGTTGAACCTCACGCCCTGTATTTGCTGGACAGATGGCTTTTCCAGCTTCTTCCATCTGTTGTCGACATGCGCGACGCCTTTGTCGACGTTCAGCATTCCGATTACGCTTCACGGGTTGTTGGGAACCCCTGGTAATCTGGAGCTGAAGAATGTTGAGAGCAGGGACGTGGCAATATTGGCCTTCGATGACGTCGGCTTTGCGGGTCTCGCGAGAGACGTTGATGCGGATCACGCGCGCGACGTAGTCAGAAATGACGTTGTTTGCGCAGGCCATCTTTGGAGAAGTCTCCGAAGGCACTTGAGAGCGGATCTCGAGGAGACCCTGCGGTACTGCCGGGCCACCATGGGGCTTTTGGAGCCAGAAGAGAGGAACTCTTCATACTTTGCCTGGTCGAATTCCACAACGAGTGACTTGACTGTTTTTTTTCATGAAACTGATGTCACCTTGCGCCACAAACTTACTTAACAGTGGAGAAAGTAGTCCCCAACGGAGTCGCCATCTCTTGTGCGGGGGGGAATGTTGAAAGTGTATTATAAAATTTTCTTTAATCAATGAAAAATTACAACAACTCAAAATTTCAACTACAAGAGAGAGAGAGGACACTCAAGCTCAGATCTTCTCTTTATTTAAGGCTAGGTTTTTTGCTTAGTGGTGGAAAGTGAATATTGTTTTTCGTTAACCGGGTGAACGTCAAGCTCTTCTGAAAATCTTCTCCTTGGATCACAGATGGAGTGGCACAGCTCCTATCCAGTGAAATCTCAAAGAGACTTAGGCAAAAACTTAAACTCAGCAAGTCGGTAGAAGAGTTTAACTCTTTATTAGTATTTCTCAGCTAAAAAATTCCAACGCCTTTTCAATAGAAAACTGAGCTATTTATAGGGATTTCAGGGGTAAAATTGTCCCCTAAAAATCCTCCATAATAAGGTTAACTCCCCTCATTACGTGAGCAGTACTTGACCAAGTAATGGGGGTAGTTATAACTGAGACGCAAGGCTCCTCTATAGTTTGAACGCAGGCTTGAGCTCTGCGTTTAGCCGTTGACCTAACGCTGGACGCGGGTCTTGAGCTCTGCATTTTAGGCGTCGCGGTGGTGTTGAAACGCGAGCCTCCGACTCTGTGTTTCCTCGTTGACGTGGTATTAGACGCGCGCCTCGAGCTTCCAGTTTGAGACGCGGGCTTTGAGTCCTGCGTCTTGGCATTGCTGTGGTGTTGAGACGCGGGCTTTGAGCCCTGCGTTGGTGTTGAGACGCGAGCGTTGAGCTCTGCGCCTTGACATTGCAGTGGTGTTGAGACGCGGGCTTCGAGCCCTGCGTCTTGGCATTCCATGAATGGCTTTGATTAGCCTCACGTCTGAAGTATGGACTCTGCTATCTGATGACTTATCTTCGGTGATTTTTAGACAGTCTACAATATCAAAATTGTTATTTTACATAAAAATAAATACATATAAACAAGCAAAAAATCAACTATCGATAATTTTGCATAATTTGATGTTACAATATATATGTTATTAGCAAACAAGCAAGATAAACAAATTCAATGAGTACTCCAAATTAAAAGAAATTTTAGCATACTAATGATATCGATGACGATGAGGAGGTGGGTATGCCTTGTGAGCCGTTGTCCTGTAAAAGCCACCTAGTCCTTGGCACCTTGTTTGAGTGCTCCAATACTGCATAGGGGGATTTTAGCAATTTTTGAGTGGGGTCAGGTGGTCACTTGAGATCCCCTTAACCTTCCCCTCTCTGTGCCAGTGGGCTCAAGGACCACCCATGCAAAAGGAATGCATGTATACCATGTACAAAAGTACAGCCAAGCTGAATCCTCCATGCACGTGGGCCCCACGGGGTGAGTGGGTCTCACCCGGTGGGCCTCACGCGCGGTGAGCGGCGGTGAGCATCCACGCAGTGAGGAAAAAAAAAAACGCTCGCGGTTGACATACCCCTTTGTTAAACTTTGTATCCAAATTTTTTTTACATTAAGTGAGTAGAAATTGTATCTATAACTTGATCAAATTTCTTACTTATTTTATGCAAATTGGAAAAAAAAAAAAAAAAAAATCTAGCAAGCAATTGCACGTTTATAAGATTTCTAAAGAGTAAAGTGTGCAAGATTTTTTTTTTTTTTACAGGAGCAGATAACTTGGCTTCACGTAGAATTGGCGTTTATTTGATATGTGAGCAGAGTCCATTATATTTCTTAAGATTTAAACATAATTTGTTTGAATATTGAAAGATTGAGTACCTTTGTTGTTCAATATATCCATGTTAGCTGAAAATAAAGAGAGAACGTGATTGTTCATATTTATTTCTAGGAGTGCTTTTACAAAGAGATTTTAATACTTGGAATCAGTTGATAGTTAGATATGGCTAGATTTAATTAGATTTTTGAAGACTTGAAAATAATTATACTTAAATAAAATTTAATATGTATTACAGAAATATTGAATGTGAAATATCTATGTTCAATATACTTAAAAGTGGCAATAAGTAGGATAAGGGTGGGTAAGGGCTATCCTATAGCACACTCAAAACTTATATTTTCGATTGAATTTTTAAAATCTGACCGCACAATATTATCTTCATGTTCTAAGATATTCACATGTAAAAAATCACCTGATTTCATTTTCTTTGGTTTCAAACATTAACGGTTTTTTAACAATAGAATTAAATGGAACGATTAGATCAATGAGTAAACGAACTCCAAATCATTTGATTTTTTATATGTGTACATCTTAAAACATGAAAATGATAATGTGCGATCAGATCGTCAAAAAAAAAATCAGGAGATATGATTTTTAAGTGCAACATAGGACGGAGTTGCCTCTGATTTATATATTCCTCATATTGTTGGGATTTTGGGTCGAACAAATAGTCGCACATCAGCTAGAAGTGGGGATGGTCTTGGGTATATAACGATTTGGGCAGCTCCACCTAAAAGCCTAGTCTTTTGGTATGGTGTCCCAAGTCCTTCAAGTGGTATCAGAGCCATGCCCCGAACTTAGTCGTATGTGTGGGTGATGTTCGACGATGTAGATCTTGCCCCATTGGGCCTGCCCACCTCACTGGCCTAAAAAGGCGCAATAGGCCCCTGTGAAGTTAATGTTAGGCTCTCGAGAAATTTAATAGTGGTGCTCCTTTACAATGAGCTTGAAATGGACCTCTGCTTGAAAATCAGAAAGAAGATTACGAACTTATCTGAGCACAAGAAAACTGCGTGAGACTGCTTTTTTAATTTTTAGTGCCCCCGTGATTTTCATTAATCAGCCAGAAACTTTTTAGTGCATGAGAATCACGGCGGCATCACGCAACCTCAATTGAGAGTGAGAGAGAGAGAGAGAGAGAGAGAGAGAGAGAGAGAGAGGCAAGTCAAAATATATTGCACCAAACTTTAGCATATATATGCTGTCTCTGCAATAAGTCTACACGAGCTACTGCTGATGAATATGGATTTTACTGTATACACCGTTGACGGTCCCGTCAATAAAGAAGGAGATTGCACAAGGAAGAAAAGGACATATGTTGATTGATGCTATTTTGACTCGAGACTTTTGTTGCAACCCCTTTGTGACACTCTGGTTTGTATATAATTTTTGGGATAGACACCACGACTAAAAAGATACGTTTAGGAAAATTTTGACTTGGAGAAACATTATTCAGATACCTTAGATATGGGTTTTGTTTAGAACAAATAACTTATTATGAGTAATATTGTTCTTGGGCTTCCTAATTGTAGTGGTCAAAAATTCACTCTCACAACATGACACCACGTGTCCAAGCAACCTGAAACTCTGTTATTCTATATTCTCCCGGAGTCAGTTCGGTCTACATTGAAGTAACTCCAATGCTCTAAGTCATCTCGGAGATCCCTCTGTTCCAAAGACTTCAATTCCACACAAGCCAACCACAGCAACAGATCTCCCTGGTCTCCACCGACAGTTACGCAGCCTAATGTTCTCCCACGTACATAACGTATAACACCCTCCATCGTGGATCGTTATAGACAGATAAATCTTCCTTCATATAATCCCAACAATCAAGCACCAGTAATCACGGCGGTTGAACAAATCAACACGTGCAAATCATGTGGTTACAACAATCACGACCGTACCCTCCGCTTCCAGGCACAGAGATCAATCAAGCATAAATATGCCCTTTCCTCCAACAAGAGGGAGGACGGTTGGATCTTCTTTTCTTCCAATTAAGCCCAGCACTGAGACTTTGGCAAACAATTCATGTAATTCTTATAATCTGTGAATTATAGTGGAGTCTTCTCCACATCCTCTTGATTTTTTCGATTAAAGGTTTCCACGAAAAAATCCTGTCTCTCTTTTGTGTTGTGCATTATTTTATCTCACATACAATCCTCACTCCCTAATCTCGCTTGTGGTGTGGATCGACCGTCCAATCGCTCATGACGGAGAATCTCCACTGTCATTGAGATCTGAGTTTCAATACTCCGATTTCTCCCCTACTAAGCCTTCCTAAAAAATCCTCTAAAAAGTCACTTGAAAAAGTAGCCGACCACCAGCAACGGGACTACCTCCAGGGGCAAATCCATTACAACTTCTGGGGGAATCGTTTCCTCGAGCGATTTCAACCTTAGCCCCGTCATGGAAGAGCTGTCTCCACATCTTAACAGGAGGCAGCCAAATATGCCCACCCGTCATCGAGCTAACTCCTCCAAATGCTCGCTGACATGAAGGAGGAGATGGCGAAGTCGCAGACTCTATTCAACCAAGAGCGGGAGTAAGCGACGTTCGATTGAGATAACACGACCGTGAATGAGAGGAGTTAAAGCATCTAAATGACCAACTCCTCACTTATATCACGGCCCTCCAAAGCACCCAAGGGTTGCCTCTACCGGCAGAAGGGTCAACTGCTATGGAGGCCTCCAAAGTTGTTCCTGAGACATCCACAAGTCTATGAATCCATCCTGGATCCTCTGACTCTCTTGGCCTTCCCGGGGCTGCCCCCTTTCTGAAGACACCCAAATCTGAAACCATATTCGCTATTTCAAAGGTTTTATCACTCCTGAACTCTCAACAACCAAAATCTCCAACTTCGATCTGAGGCTCTCAATAATAGCTCACCGTAATCTTCATCTGCCGTTACGCAGCACCATTCTTCTCACGTTGAAGACATGTAACACCCTTACATTAAAGCGGGTAGTTATACATGATAGTAGATTTCCTTACATGCAATCCTGATTAATCAGCGCCAGCGATCATAGCCGTTACAACAAATCCAACATATACAGATCGTGCAGTTACAATCATCCGTCAATTCTATGTCCACGCCAACCTCCCTGCTAGGTATATATGATCCTTCTTCTTTTAAGATAGAGGGATCGATCACTTCCCGAATCCAGCCTAGCGGTCCCCCCTCCTATCTTCCTCCTCCCCGGTCGCAGCCCCAACACCTAGCCACCACTCCACCACCACCTCCTTCTCCCACTCTCTCCTCCCTCTCCCTTTTCTCTTCCTCTCTCCCCTCCCTCCTTGGTCGGCCAACACCACCAGCGCCACCTCCTAACCACCCCCACCTAATCGTCGCTCACCACCAGACCACCACCTCTCACCCCTTCTCTCTCACTCACTTCTCTCCCTGTCAAAATCTCACTCACCTCTCTCCCTCCCCCTCTCCTGCCAGCATCCCCGCCAGCACCACTGCGCCACCACTAGGCCACCGGTGCACCCCCGCTAGCCACCTCTTCTGGCCACCACCCTCTTGTCGTGCACCATCCCGATGTCAGGACCCCCATCTCCACCTGGCCCCCATCACCTCACCCCCTCTCCTCCTCTTGGCCACCACCGCCAACTCCACCCTCTCTTCTGTGCGCCACCCGAGCCAACCAGCCACCTCTTCTCGTCCCCTGGCCGGCCCCTCCATCTCCTGGCCGTCGGCAACCCACAACCCATTCCCCTCTCTCCTCTCTTCCACTCTCTTTCACACACACACACACACACACACACACACACTCTCTCTCTCTCTCTCTCTCTCACACATTCTATCTCTCCCCTCTCTGATCTCATTCTCTTTTTATTTCTCTCTGATCTCTTCTCTCTCCATTTCTCTATGTTTCTCTCTCCTCTTTGCGTGTTATGCGCTAACTCCGTCGGAGCTCCACCACCGAAGTTTGTTGTCGTGCTCTGATTGTCGATAGGCGAGTGCCTTCATTTGCTTTTAGTCATCGGGCTCATGTTTAGCCTCCGGGATCTTGTTTAGCCTTTGGGCTTTATTTTCAGCCTACGGGCTTTTCTAGCTCCGTCTGGCAGGTGAGCCTAGCGCTCAACGCTTGTATCGCTAGCTTCACCACGAGTGTAGCTTCGCCGTGAGTGAAATTTTACATATGCATAACTTCTCGCGAGCGTCTAGCTTCGCTGCGTGCGTTAGCCAAGCGTTCATATGTTAGCTTCATCGTGTGCTTTAGCTTCGTTGCGAGCGTTAACTTCACCTGTGCATTTGCTTTGCTGTGAGTGATAGCTTCACTATGCGTGTTAGCGCCTAGCGCTGTGCTAGCTTCGCCCAGAGCCTAGCTCCGTTGTGTGCCTATGCTATGCACTGTGAGCTTAGCTTCGCATATGGCTTAGCTTCGCCGGAGATGGCCTAGATTCGCTCCAGCTCTTGCCTAGCCCCACCTGGCTAATTATAGTTTAAATTATAATAATTATTATTATGGTTGTGAAGAGTTTGAAATAGTTTTGTACTATTTTGACATGTTGTTGTGATCCTGTATTTACATGTATTGTTGTACTTCATCCAGTACCATGACACTTGACCTGTTAATTACCTGACTCATGATTATCACCTTTATGGGGACTTGACACCTGCTATAATGTTTTACACCCAGAGATTATGCACTCCTATATCAAGCATGTTCCTCCTGTTATTATATTCTTGTTAATCCCCGTAAATCGATCATCATGGACATAAATCTTAATGATTTGATAACTTACACTGGGATGGACAAAACTAATGGAATCAATATGTGTGCATGTTTGTAATGGTCAAATGTTGTGCAACTGAAACTTTGGTTCTACCTGAGAACCACCAAGTGTTCCAGTGGGGGTGTACTGGTACCCCTGCTCCAAATTCCATTCCTATTCAGGACATGCAAATAAGACCCTTACTGCTTAACGCAGGTTTTAGCTCAGTACCGGATACTCCTGAGGCGTTGTCCCAGATATGCACGGGACCCACTATAAATATAATTCATTGATCCCCCATCAGTTTTCAATAACCAACCTCATCTTATTCATATGTAGAAGTATGTGTACTAGGACGCTGGGACTACATACCTAGACATACGGCTCGGACGAGTAATAATAATATTATAATAAACTAATTACATATTACCAGATTAAATGATGATTTCATGTTACATTGCTTTATTGTGATCAGTCCATGCATATATAGTGCAACTTAATAACTCAACAGTGATGATATTAGGAACATGTGTTATTTTGTCACTTTCTCGTTCAGATATTGGTACTCTTGTATCATATTCGATTAAGTTCTGCTAGAGTATGAGCTCTAATGTGGACTGCTAATGGTATGGAAAACTGGAAAGGGAATGACTGAAATATCAGGTGGTACTGATTATTATTGTATATCTCAAAATACAACATGCAATTTACTTGTGCATATAACTTGCCATTGTATCATAGTTCTCCAATCCATATATGATTGCCTGGACATACTGTTTTATTATGTATTATTGCTTGTACATGCCCTTTGTTGACACAATGCTTCACATATGTATGATTTTCGTGCATGCCACTTGGTTTCATTTTGTGTACTCACCGGGTTGCTTTCTGACAACTCTGGACCTGCATGTCCAAATCCTAAAGCGTGAAATGAAGTTGACCTTCCATGGAGGACTAGGTTTTCATTGCGGATTCGGTGGATCAGCAGTAGATCATTCTCGTTCTATCTTCTTTTGACCAACTCGTGAGTTCCCTTTTGGCAGCTCATGAGCATCTTTTTGTATTTTTCTACTTGTAAATCATATTTTTGCGCCGCTTGGTGATATAATACTCATGTAATATTATGTCATATTCTGTGATAACTATGTACTTGTATCTCTTTTTTGTTGAAATGTATATTGTCACGTACATCTGTACTCTGACTCATGTACTATGCGGATGCTTAGCATACATATGTGAGGGTATTCCCATCCTGCGTATGTACGTCACAATAGCATCCCCATACCCGCAAGGGCGGGGCATTATATGACCCCACTCTCCTCATAGAAGTACTGCTCCTTCCATGATAGCAAAGGATACAAGACTATCCACTGCAGAAGCTTCTGATGGTACTCGGAAGAACTTGTCTGCTAAGACTTTCTCAAAGAGTACATTCTTTCCTCCGAAGCAGCCTCCAGATCAAGACAGCTCAATGCTACACCGCGTACCCAAATACATCATACAATCACCCGTACAAGGTGATTGAATAATCCCGTTCCTCCTCCGAAGACTGAAAAGTACGTCAATCAATAACACTACCTGTATATCTTTAAAGCTCATGTATTTTATTTTAAATGAATGAAATAAAATGCATTTTGTCCTAGCCGTTTCCTTGCCACCTTGTTGATGGGAGTGTCCCACGTCAGTCCTATGACCCACATCAGTCCCTAATGCTTGTACGTCCCATTGTGAGAGTATCCCCCACTCAGATTGACAACGCAAACATCCACCTACGGGCCCCCTCTCTGGTACCCCACGGGCAGCTGAAACCCTTTATTGTGGGAGTGTCCCCTGCTCAGATTCCTTGCCATGCTGATGAGAGCGTCTCCATCAGTCCCTGACATTTGTACATCTCGTTGTGGGAGTGTCCCCCACTTGGAATCAGCAATGCAAGCACTACCCTATGCGCCCCCTCTCGATTAGCCCATGGGTAGTCGAAATCCTCCGTTGTGGGAGTGTCCCCTACTCGGAGACCCAGATCACCACTCTGCTGATGGGTTTACGCCCACTCAGAGTTAACATATCTAAGCTGTCAATGGGTCACACCCCCACTTCAGATCCCTACCAAGTTCACAACTCTATTGATGGGATTCCCCCCACTCATAAGCAATCATGAATCCAACTCCACTGCTGGGTTTTTTCCCTCTTGGAGGTCCGAATCGTCACTCCGCTGATGGGTGTTTGGCCAGAAAAGTTTGCTCGATGTAAAATTTCTTTACGTGGCTGAAAAGTTACAGCAGAACAATTCTGATTACAAAGAGGGAATAAGGTATGATTCTTCCTTCTATTTAAGGCTGTGTTCTTCGTGTGACAATGGAAAGTTATTCTTCTTCTCTGTTGACCGGCCGAATACCAAGCTTCGCTTCAGGACACTCTCAATAATCAATCAGGTTGGAGCTCTATTTTTAACACACTAAGTATTTAGAGTCCACTGATTACTCATTTTCTCTCTCTCTCTCTCTGAAAAAGCAAGAGAAAAAAATAAGACGCTTTTAGCTTCAGAATCCTCAGCTCTCAATCCTCTAGAGTTCATCCTCTTTCTTCTCTGGCCAAAGAGTCCTTCCCCTCTTCATAGCTCCTCAGGCTATTTATAAGGAGTCATAGGAGTGTTCTTGTCTAATAAAATCCCTCCATGATGGGGATTAACTCCCACATTACAAGAGGAGTTAATTGCTCCAGTAATGAGAATAAGTTATATTAGAAATACGGGTCTCATACTGAATACATGCATTTGTATAAACGCAGGGCTTAAAGTCGTGTCTCATTCAGAACGCGGAGTTGCTTAGACCCGCGTGTTTGGACACATATATTGCATAAATATTATTGCATTCCTACATATATTCTGTAATGAATATTGCAAATAACTTGTCTTAATGTCCTAATTCATGCAGGGTATGATAGGGAGAAGATAATCATGAAATTTATCCAATTAAATTCAAAGTTCAAAAGAAAAGGGATCGATTCAAATCCAAAGATTCTAGAAGCTATCTTATCTGAAAACTATATATATCAGATAAGATAATATCATCTAATTTCAAGAAAAAAATGAATTGTTTAAAACCCCTATCAGTTTTGCTGAAGATAAATGTATATCTTATTAATTCTAGAAAATAAACTGAAAATCAAAGAGGATAAATGGATAGAGAGAAAATCAACGGATGAGATGAAGCAATTTAAAATCGAATTCAGGCTGGACGCAGTTTAGCATTTTAATCATAACTTTTGCTACCGAAATTCAAATATAATGATTAAAAATGCTACAGAAAGAAGACTTAAAGGGCTACAATTCTTCTGTTGATCACTCATTCCAATTATATCATTTGATAAGTGATATTCAGCAATCAATACCCCAATAAGCTGCAGAACAGAATTGAATTTCTGGATAAATCAAATCAAGTTTGGAGATAAGGGGAGAATTCAAATTCAGAAATATACAGCTCTTCCTATCTTCATAGGCGTTTTATCCCTCTGGTTTTCTCCTATAAATACCCTCATACCTCAAAGGCAGAAAGGGCACCACTCCAGAGAGAGATTTATTTTAGGTTTTCTTTTCTTTTTTAATGTAATTTTTATTTTCTTTATTTTATTTTATTTTAGGCTAGAGAGAGTTACATGATCGTAAGAGAAGAAGAGTTATTATAGAGTGACACTATTGTAATCTTTTCTTCAAGAAGTTTATATTGAAGGTAACAATCAATGGAGGCTTCCCACTTTTCATCATTGTGCTCGATCTCACCGAAGCCTTGCTTTCCTTTATTCTTTTCTATTTCTTCGCTTTGCATCATATTAAGGTAAATTTTCATTATGATTCAAACAGTAGAGGTAAATATTCTTCTTTTATTTTTGATTTTTGCTTCAACACTTTTCTTTATCTCTTTTTTTCTTTTTCTTTTATAATTAAAACAACAACACCACAACCATCTCTTCTCTACCATCTTCTTCTTAACTTAACATTTTTATTTTCTTTTTATAAACTGAGAAGGTAAGTATTAACTAGTTTTGATAAATTAAAAAAAGAAACTTACATAACGCTTCCATTGCTGTCCCTCCCTATGGATCATGACCTGTTAGCTCTAGGCTACACGGTAGAATTGAGGACCTAGCACTGTTCTAAAAGTCTGTATTTTTCTTGTACAGGTTTGGCTCGATCAAAATTTGGCGTCGTTGTCGAGGAGGGACGGTCAGTTTTCTTCCTTTTTAATTTACTTTAATGAATTAATCTTTTTTTCTTTTTTGTTTTGATGTACAGGGGCTAATTACAGAAAACTAGGAGCTGCAGTGGACATATTGCTACTCTGTGCCTCTGTCCAAGAAGGCAGAGCATCAGAGCCCACAACTGTGGTGAACTACTAACTGTAGTCTCTTGCAGGTTGCTTTACAGAGATTAGTTCTCTGCGGTTATTAGTTCATTTGTTTAACTCACTCTGTCATATTTCTAATCAACAGTAACTTGTTGCCTTGTAAATGCTAAAAAACGTTTAGACTCTTGCATATGAGGGCATCTGTCTATTTCGTTTCTTTACATTACTGTTAAAGAGTGCTAGAGTAAAGGTATGTGTGCATTGCATATAGTTTAGGAAACATATTTTGAGTGATTCATATTGTTTGAATGTTACCTTTTGCTTTATACTTGTACACTGCACTAAAAAGACTAAGGGCATATCCTTAAATAAGATAAGGTGGGGAAGTCATTACCCTCCCTTAGCCCACGAACCATCTCCTCACTCACTAACCTAGGCTAGCATAAAATTGAGTAGACATTGGCCCTAGGGACATCTCGGACTCAAAATAGGGATTGACCTAAGAGGAAAGTTGTTAGAAGTTAACTCTTGCCAAATCGGTGTCTAACGATGGGGATTGAGGGGCGAAATCTCGAAGGCTGGTGGATTGACATAATTAGTCCCGTTGCTTAGGCACAGATACCTCCTACCAATCTTGCCCCCACCTGGCCGATTAACTTGTGGTCAGGTTCTGCAATGTACCTCCTATGGATAATCAACAGTTAGGAGTCGTCTAGGTCTAAGCTCTACCCTAACATAGGCTAGATTTTTCTTTATTTCTTGTTTGTTTATTTATTTGTTTTATTTGTTATTGTGAAAATGGATTATAATTACAACTATTCTGATTATAACTCAAATCTATATTTCACCCAACCTCTTTCAATTCAGATATTACCAACCCGACATTACATAACTCTAACCAACCAAGTATGCCAGATTGATCTTATCTGAATCAATATATGCTCTAAGCCCCATACTATGAACAAGAATGGGATAACCATCACCACTCTTCACCGAGTCAGTAGGGATACAACTCCCTCGAGTCTTACTATCAACAACTTTACCAACAAACAGCTTCATATAATCTATACCAAGACCAACCTATAGAAGAGAAATCTTCTTTAAAAAAGACTTTGAAGCACTTCCTTGAGTCCACACGATTAGTACAAATCATAGCGGACTCAATTCTCCCATACAATTCCCAAATCCAAGATCCTTACTCTAATTTTAAGTCCAACCACAACAAGAAGAACTTGTTGACTTAGAAAAGAATATGAAATTCATGATTTAGTCCCAAAATGATTATATTCAGTCTCAAACGGATTGTCTCAAATCTCTTAATAGTCTAGAAGCAAAAGTGAGTCATTTGGTCAACACAATTAATGATAGGAATGAGAAAACTCTACCTAATACATTTCGACCATTCCTGATTCTCCTAGCCATATTGATGAAGAATCATGGTATCTTAGAGATTTTAACCAAGATTCAATTTCACACATAATTTTGAACCTGACTAATATCAACCCATTGATAAATTGGCAAGTTTTCATTTTAATGAGATTGAACTTGAAGATGAATGTGACATCGATGCCCAATATTGTAATTCAGTTTCACTTTTGAATTTATGCTGACTCCGGTATCCTTACCCGATTCGGACCTAATTCCGAATCCAATACTGATTCCTATCCCTATAGAGCTTGAATATGAACCACTTATTTTGGATAGTCACATTCCATTATTGAGAATAAATGTGAACTTCAATTTTCATGATTTGGACCAAACTCGTGAACCAACTCTGTCTCTCGAATCTAAACTTGATTTGAGTTTTATTCCCAAGTCAGTTTCGATTTCTATTCCTTTCATTGTTGAGCCCAAATCATCCATTCATAAAAATACATTTCATTGTTGGACCAAGATTTAGATCAATATAATTCCGTGATGATAGCCCAAGACTGGTCATATAACCGGGAAAAATTACATGCTAGGATCTTGCATGAATCCTATTCATATTGGGGATTATAAAAATGTTAATAGGAAAGTGGTTATGAAAGGTGGGTTTCATAAAAATTCACAGTATCTAGATTGGGAAGAAACGCTTGGCCCAATGAGACCACCACCGGAACCACCTCCTTGAGGTGAAAATTTTCCTTCTCTTTCTCCTTTTCATGTATTTTGCATTTTATTCATACATTGAGGATAATGCATGAGTTAGTGTGGGGAGGGTTTCCTAACATATTAACTTTACTAATTTAAAAAAAATCTTTTCTTTAAAATTTTTTGAAATGAAAATTAATACTTTGACTTATTTTTATAAAAAAATTAAGTTAATTTTAAGGAATAAGAGGATCATAATTAGAATTTCTTATACTTGGTCAAAATAAAATTATTTGTTTGATTTTGAGGTTAGAAAGAAAAGTTGAAAAAGTAATTTAGTCTTGATTTTTACCTTGATGAAGTATGCATACTTTATACACTAACACACTTAGAATTTAAAAACAAAAATTCTTTTGCTTATATAAAAAAATATATATACATATATCAAAAAAAATCCTCTGATTAAGCTGGGTATTTGTGCCTCATAAAGCATAAGTATTCACGCCTAAAAGTGGTTCATATAAATAAAAATTCTTAGTTTTGTGGCCTTATTTGCTCGAGTCCTAAGTGCTTGGGGTGTTTTCTCACCTGATGCCCCAAAACTTCTGGTTTGGGAGTCACCTACTAAGGCTCGTTACATGGGCGAATTAGAAAGCCTAATAGAGCTAAGGAATATTACTGCCATAAATTTAAAAAAAGAAAAAAATAATAAGGTATAAGAGTTAGAGTTGAAGAATCCTAAGCCAAATTTTCACAGTCACAAGGTGCATATGACTTAGGATAAAATAATAAACTAGATGAGAAATACAATTTTAATCCTTACCTTAATTGAAAACAAGTTTTTGAATAAAAACTAAGTTTAGGAATGACTAAGTTTTGATAATCCTATGACTTATAGATTACTTAAAATTTTACATTAATACTTCAAATATTTTTTTACTTTCAAAATGCGTTTTCAAAAAAATACTAGCAATTCATTTCTTTTTCTTCATGGATTTTGTGGGTGCAATCTACTGAAAATCCTCACGAGACAAAACTCGTCCTCTAGGGATAACGTAGAGGTTTAACGGCTTGTTGCACGTGCTAAGTGCAACCGCGATTTCTACGAAAGTAAGTTAGGTTTGGTCAGTTTAGTTTTTTTCCTCTTTATTTTGCTTAAGGATGAGTAAAAGATAAGTGTGGGGGTGTGTTTGAACACATATATTGCACAGATATTTTTACATTCCTACATATATTCTGTAATGAATATTGCAAATAACTTGTCCTAATGTCCTAATTCATGTAGGGTATGATAGGGAGAAGATAATCATGAAATTTATCCAATTAAATTTAAAAGTTCAAAAGAAAGGGGATCAATTCAAATCCAAAGGTTCTAGAAACTATCTTATCTGAAAACTAGTTATATCAGATAAAATAATATCATCTAATTTCAAGGAAAAATGGATTGTTTAAAAAACCTATCGGTTTTGCTGAAGATAAATGTATATCTTATCAATTCTAGAAGACAAACTGAAAATCAAAGAGGATAAATAGATAGAGAAAAAATCAACAGATGAGATGAAGCAATTTAAATTCAGATTCAGGCTGAATACAGTTTAGCATTTTAATCATAATTTTCACTACCGAAACTCAAATCTAATGATTCAAAATGCTATAGAAAGAAGACTTAAAGGGCTACAATACTTCTATTGATCACTCGTTCAAATCTATCATTTGATAAGTGATATTTAGCAATCAACACCCCAACAAGCTGCAGATCAGAATTGAATTTCTAGATAAATCAAATCAAGTTTGGAGATAAGGAGAGAATTCAAATTCAAAAATATACAGCTTATTCTATCTTCATAGGCATTTTATCCCTCTAGTTTTCTCCTATAAATACCCTCATACCTCGAAGGAAGAAAGGTCACCACTCCAGAGAGAGATTTAGTTTAGGTTTTCTTTTCTTCTTCAATGTAATTTTCTTTATTTTATTATATTTTTAGGCTAGAGAGAGTTACATGATCGTAAGAGAGGAAGAGTTATTATAGAGTGACACTATTGTAATCTTTTCTTCAAGAATCTTATATTGAAGGTGACAATCAATGGAGGTTTTTCACTTTTCATCATTGTGCTCGATCTCGCCGAAGCCTTGCTTTCCTTTATTCTTTTCTATTTCTTCCCTTTACTTCATGTTAAGATAAATTTTCATTATGATTCAAACAGTAGAGGTAAATATTCTTCTTTTATTTTTGATTTTTGCTTCAACACTTTTCTTTATCTTTTTTTTTTTCTTTTTCTTTTATAATTAAAACAACAACACCACTACCATCTCTTCTTCTACCATCTTCTTCTTAACTTAACTTAACATTTTATTTTCTTTTTATAAACTGAGAAGATAAGTATTAATTAGTTTTGGTAAATTAAAAGAAGAAACTTATATAACGCTTTCATTGTTGTCCCTCCCTGTGGATCACGACCCGTTAGCTCTAGGCTACACGGTAGAATTGAGGACCAAGCACTATTCTAAAAGTCTGTATTTTTCTTGTGCAGGTTTGGCTCGATCACCGCGCTTGAAGTAGAACGCAGAGTTGCTTAGAGCTGCGCTTGAAGTAAGACGCGGAGTTGCTTAGACTTGTGTTTCATGTAAGACACAGGTTTCCACAGACTTGCGTTTGAAGTGGAGCGCAGAGTTGCTCAGACCTGTGCTTTAAATAAGATGCAGAGTTACTCAGACTCGCGTTTGAAGTGAGACGTCGGGTTCTTCAGACCCACGTTTGAAGTCTGTGTTTCTTCTTAGAGGCGAGGTCCACGTTTTAATTGAAACGCGACCTTCACGTTGAGAGGTTCGCGTCTGATGACTTGTCTTTAATAAATTTTAGACAGCCTACAGAACCCCCTCTAAAGTTTTAGATACTTTGCGGTTGACTGGGACAGATTTTGGAATACTTTGGACTGCATATTGATTTTGGACTCTCCATGAATAGACTGACAATCTTTCGAGATGTTCTGAGCTTGATCCTGTCTGGATTCTGATATGCGTAAGTGTACTATTGAACTATTTGAAGCCTCCAGAGAAGATCGTCACAAGTGTCTTAGAAACTCAGACTAGCACTTGTTATACTCTCCTTTATTTGTTGGTGTACAATTGAATCGATAGAGATGTCAATTACTTTTGCCAGTGTACTGTTGAACTGATTGCAGAAGTAGGGACATACTTCTTGTGTTGGAAGAGAGAACGCGACTCTCATTTATAGATGCGGCCTTCTTCTGATGTTGAAGATGCGAATGTCATTTGATGTAAAACTGTGGCTCTCATTTGATTTTGTTTGAGATGGGACTCTGGATCTTATGTTTGAAACGTAAATGTCGCATTCAAAGCTTTATAGACACAGATTTCATTTAAACGCAAATGTTGCGCTTAGATGCAGACGTCGTTTGCTTGAAACGTGAAGGCCGTGTTGGATCATTCTGGATGCAGATGTCGTCCGAAACACGGGTCTCCTCAGTGCCACGCGTTAGCTCAATTTGAGATCGAGATTTGTGCCACATATCTCAGCTATTGGGAGGCCTATAAAAAGACTGTGAGTCTTTCAACAGTCAAATTATTTCGACTGTCTTCTTCAATCAGACCCATGTCTGAGAACTAAAGCACTTAAGCTTTTTCCAAAACTCGCAAAGCTTCAAGTTTTTCCAATCTTTTTTGAAAGATTTAACTGTGCACGTGACTCCAAAAGTGATTGAATTTTGATTGCTAGAGGTGACCATTAATGTAGCAATCCAAATTTAGGTTATTCTACTAGAAAATTTGAGCCAGTTACTGTCAGAGATGTTATGTTAACTTAACAGAGGTTGAATTCGTGATTTGAACGAATTTTGTAGACTTGCTATTCTATTGATGAGAATAACAAGTGGAGTTTGATCTACTGAGGATTTATGAAAATTTTTACCGTCAGAAGTGTAATGTTAACGTGACGGGTTTGGATTTGCAGTTTGAGCAAATTGAATTATCAGATGTGTCATATTAACTTGACAAGGATATATGTGCTAGATGTATGATATAACTTAGCATCAAGGAGGTCTCGTTTTCATTTGAGAAAATTGAGAAAATCACTATCATAGATTTAGTGTTAACTTGACAGTGAGATGAATGTTAGAGGTGTGATATTTAACTTAGCATCGGACTTCTCATTTCTATTGGGAAAATTGAGAAAATTATTGTCATAAGTATAAAATTAATTTCATAGGGATTTATATTACAATATAAGCAATTTTGGTCAGAGGTGTAGTGTTTAACGTGACCGATAAATTTTACGATTTGAACAATTTAGTGGACACATCATTCTATTGAAGATAATTGACAAGTTAAAATTTATCCGCTAAAAAATTTGAGAGAAATTACTGTGAGAGGTATAATATTAACCAAACAATGATTTCGATTGCGATATGAGCAATCTTGGTCAGAAGTGTAGTATTTAACTTGATCGAGATGCTTGCGATTTGAGTAATCTTAGTAGACTCGTCATTCTATTGAAGAGAATTAACAAGTTAAAAGTTTTTATCCGGTAGGGACATTGAAGAAAAATCATTGTTAGAGGTATAATGTTAACCTAATAGCGGGGTATGCCAGAGGTATAATGTTAACATGACAGGTTTGATCTATGATTATTTCATTGGGAAAACAATTGCTACTTTTTGCAGTTTTACCATTCCATGGATAGGAATTTGTAAAGGATTTTAGAGGGGAAGGTGGGATCAGGTCTCTTAGGATTTTTAGTAAACCCTCAGATATCAACGGATTTGTATGCATTTATCAACTACCATTTGAGTTGGGCTAGTCATGCTATTCCTCTCAGCATGATGAGTTGTCAAGGATTTTCTGTTGGGCTTAATCACCAACAGCGTCCTCTATCCTTTAGTCGTAGGAGGCGTTGGAGGTGCTTAAATATACTAGAGAAGAGTGACAAGACTAAAACTTAACATTTTGCCTTTGTCCTGTCTTCAATGTTTACATCATGCATTATGGTATAACCAATGTTCGGTCGGCTTGGCGTCGATCAACCGCGAAGTGATCCGTTGAAGAAAGAAGCTCTTATTTGACGCTTTTCCAAACATCTTTTATTTCAAACCCTAATTCATCTGATTGATCAGGGTGGGGCTTTGATCAGAGGTGTAGTATTAAACTGATCATGAAAAAAGTGACAAAGTTAAAACTGAAATTTCTAATTTTGTCTCTTCAATATTAAAATCATGAATTTTGATGTCAAAAATGTTCGGTCGGTTCGGCATCGATCGACCGTGATGCGATCCGTTGAAGAAAGAAGCTTTCTTTGGTGCTCTTCCAAGTATCTTGGATCTTGTTCGAGGTGGAAATAGTGTAGTAAAACTGGTTGAGATTGAGAGTGAATTATATTCTTAAAAGGTGCTACCATTCCCTCGAGACTACCGTTATAACTAAGAAGCTCAACTGGTCGAATCCACAGGGAGGGGAGCGATGGAAGCTTTGTTGTTAAGTTCTCTTATTTATCTTGAAATTCCTTCTTTGTTTCAAAAAGAATGAAGAAGTAGAAGAGAATAATTGTGTTGTTGGTTGGTGAAAGCAAACAAAAATAATTGGTTTGTGGAAATGTGAAGTGAAAAAGAAATGCGAAAGAAGTTGATTCGAAGAAGTAGAAAACAAGTTGTAAAAAAACAAAAAGAAAGCGGTTTTGAAAAACTTGAAAAATGAAATCAATGTTGCTTAAAGAAAATTTGAAAAATAGAATAAGTTTTGAAAAGAGGTTTTGAAGAAAAGAACTTAGAAAGTAAAGTTTAAAGGTGGGAAGAGTAAATTTTTCTTTTGAGATTATAAAAATGCATGGCTAACCTCTTACTAATGGATTCCACTAACCAGTAATTTTTTGATGATAGAGTCTCACAACGGATCATTGGCCTTCACCATTCTTGTGCTATATGAACTTATCATGTGGATAATAAATGAAAGTTTTTCTCCCATCATCTTGTGTTACACGACAAAAACTCGAACGTCACCCCCATCAAGATCCATTTTAAGGCAAGAATGGGGTGAACTATAAGTGCACGATTGGTATCAGTAAGGATGAATAGCTATTCTCTAACTTTACTAAATAAAGCAAGGTTAGCACATCAATAGATCATCTATAACACATTGTTAAGTATGAATATGAGAATTAGCTTGCATGTTAGTGTATTAGAGTTAGAACTCTTCATCGTTAGTCATCTATAGCTCTTGCTTGCATAAGGCTCTTTGTGAGGTTTATTGATTAATGTAGGTTATCAATCAAATAGTTATCGGTTAGTAGTTAGTTAGCCATTGATTAGTCTCTAAAACTGCATATTTCATATCACATCTTCACATTTATTTAATATTAAATTCTGCTAATAATACCTCTCTTGCATGTTTCTAGGTCCATGGCATGAAATGAAGAAGAAGACCCTAAATCACCATTTAATTGGTGATTAAAAGCCTACATGAATAGCCATTGACTTTGGATAGCTGATTCGTCAAAACTAGGGGCCCAAAATTAGAAACTGAGACTTCCATCTGACAGGGAACAGAGGGGACAGTGCGCGGCGCAAAGCGCCGCACGCGCGGCCCTAGTAGGGCCGCGTTTCGTGTTTCCGTGGCTGTACGGGCGCGGCTGCGCCGGGCTTCTGGCCAACTGTTGCCAGCCTGGCCCCCTTCCCTAGTGCCTATAAAAACCCCCTGGGTTCTGGATTGAGAGATATGCAGAGTTTAGTATAGTTCTTTCCATGTTGTAGTTTAGGGTAGTTTAGTTTAGCTTAGTTCTTCTTCCTCCTTTGTATTTTTCATTTCTTTTAGATCATGTAATAGGAGAGAGAGTGGTACATGGTGAGGAAGTAAGAGTGCTTGGAATAGAAGGTGACAATCTATGAAAGGTGCTCTCTTAACTTATCTTTGTCTTTTTCTAACTCCTTTTACATGTTTAGCTAATTTTCTCTCATGGCAACTTAACTACTAACCGCTAACTTCCTAACTTCTTACTTGATAATCCACATGAATCTAATAGCCTATACTTGGCCTTGCTCTTGCAAGAGCCATTGATGGCTCATAATGATGGATCTAACACTCTAACATTTAAATCTCTAGCAAGTTAACTTTACTTTATTTCATGCTTGCTCTTATTGAGTTTTGATGATTTAAGTATAGTTTGCACTTGTTGGTTGAATTTGGATGTGAAAGTTAACATATGGGCCATGCTTTGTAACGCTCTTAAACTAAGGACTAGTGATTGCCAAGGATACATATGAAGTAACTATCACTAAGAGGTTAGCATGTTATTGGAGTCATTAGTAGTTAGTAGTCATGGGTTTTCTTTATCTTTTCACTTTGTTTTAGAAATATTATCAAAAACCAATAATTTCTTATCTTCTATGTTTCTCACTCTTTGTGTTTCACCGTACTTCTCTTTTCATTCTTTGCTTTCTTTCTTTTCATTCTTTCAAACATTGAAGAACATTTACACACACATGAATCAACCGGTAAAGCTTTTATCACCTTCTGTCCTTGTGGATTCGACTCGTTTTAGCCTCTATGCATAACGGAAGTATCGAGGAATCTAAAGCACACACACTTTAAATATCGATTTCAAAACATACACTTTATGTGCGTGATATTACCCCGATCAAATTTTTGCGCCGTTGCCGGGGATAGGAACAGTTTGATTTCACGTTTTTGTTAATTTTCTTCTTTGTTTTTAGTGTGCAGGTTAAAGTTTTAGCATTGTAGAAGTCCACACTTTCTCTTGTGTGGTTGGGAAAGTTTTATATATTCTTATACTCTGCTGCTAATTTTTGTTTATATTACCTGTACACTGTAAATAATTTTAAGAATTAAAATATGAAAATTAGATGCTTCAAAACGATTTAGACATTTGCATTTAGGCACGTGTCAATTTTCATTCCAATATACTGTATTTTATTCTTGTGTTGTGATATTGATAGGAGGTGTACATATGACATTGTATATAGTATAGGACAAACACGTGGGTGATTTACTCTCTTTATGTGTTCATTCTTTTCTATATTGCACACTTGCACAGATTGAACTTAAGGGAAAAACCCAATACAATGTAAGGCAGGAAAGTCATTACCCTCCCTTATCCCAAAAATCACCTCCTCACTCACACAACCCAAGCCTAAATAAAATTTGCTAGACGTTAACCCCTAGGGACATCTCAGACTCATTTAAGAGATTGACCTAAGGGAAAAGTTGTTAGAAGTTGACTCTTGTCAAATCGGTGTCTAAGGTTGGGGATTGAGAGGCGAAATCTCGAAGAACAGTAGTTTGACATAATTAGGCCCGTTGCTCCAGCACGGATACCTCCCATTGATCTTGCCCCTACCTGGATGATTAACTCGTGATCAGCCTCTGACAATATACCTCCCGTGGACAGTCTAACTAGTTAGGAGTCGTCTAGGTCTAAGTCAACCCTAGCATAGGCTTGTTTTCTTTTTCTTTATTTGTTTGTTTGTTTGTTTGTTTTATTTTTTGTAAATTGTGAAATGGATTTTAACAGTAATAATTTTTTCAATCATAATATGAATCCATATTTCACCCCGACCTCATTTGACTCAGATAACTTCGACCGGCTATGTACAATATGAACCGACAATATATGCCGAGTTGGGATTATCCGACTCAATATGACCCGTACCCCTAATTTTATGACCATAATTTTCAAAATAATTTCAACTCTTCACAGAGT
This sequence comes from Agave tequilana, assembly GCA_038442645.1. Classification (NCBI taxonomy): domain Eukaryota; kingdom Viridiplantae; phylum Streptophyta; class Magnoliopsida; order Asparagales; family Asparagaceae; genus Agave; species Agave tequilana. Next base: position 71,333 of record JAVJIF010005535.1, read on the forward strand.
CAATGGGGATTCACATCTCCTGAGTCAAATTATCAACCACATTGTTCACAATTTCCACAATATTCATTCTCCGATTCTTCTTCATATCCTCCTTTTCCTGAACCACCAATTGAAGAAAAATCATCATTGCAAAGGACTTTGGAAGAAGCAATAGAGGCGCAAAAACAATTTGTACACATGATGGCCTCATTATGTCCACAAAATTTTCAAAATTCATATAGTTCTTTTCCAGAACCAATCAAAGAAAAATCATTGTGGGAAAAAATTATGAAAATCGTACAAAAGACCGAGCGAATAATACATGAATAAGTTCCCATGTCCATCAAATGTTCATATGACTCAAGAGTCTTGTCATTTCAGAAATCCAGCTTCAATTTCATCATACCAACCTGAACTTGACCAACATCCAATTCCTGATAGTTCGACAAGTTATACATTTCCTGAAATTGTACTTAAAGATAAATGTGAACCAGAGCTTCAATTTAACGATTCGAGTATAATCCTTGAATCAATATCGACTGCTGTGTGTGTTACTAAACTATATAACGTTCTTGAGCCAGTTTTGATTCCCATAATTTCTGAACTTGAATCAACCATTCACCCATTCACATTCCTTCTGTAAACGAAAATCAAGATTCAATTTCATTGCATCCATTTGAACTTGCCCAAAATTTTGAGAACCACTTGACATTTTGGCACGTTATCCTTTTCCCAAAATTGAACTTGAGCTTGAAAGTGGATTTTGAGCCTCATGTTAGTGATCCTATTTTACTTTTTGATTCAATAATGACTCCGGTATCTTTACCAGATTTTTTTCTCTATTCTGAAATCAACATTGAATCCTGTACCCGTACACCGTGAAATTGAATCACCAATATCTTATGATCACACTTCATTGACGGGAAAAGTGTGTGAACATCAATTCTTTGGTTTGGACCCCATTTTTGAACAAATTTTGACTCTCATTGTTGACTCTCGACTTGATCTGAGTCAAATTTTCGAGTCGGTGTCGGTTTTTATTCCTGTTCCATTTGAGTCCAAATCAATCATTTTCCAAAATTACACTTCTTTGTTGGACAAGGATGTTGAAGAAAATGACTCAGTAATCATTTTGAAAATTGAAAATTAGATGGGGATAAAATTTTAAATAAGACCATTCACTCAATCATTCTTTTATTAGGTCATATTAGAGAGGTCATTGGTGGGTTCCGTCAAGATTCACATTATCCTGATTGGGTAGCAACGCTTGACCCAATCAGACCACCACCGGAGCCACCACCATGAGGTAATTTTCCTTCCCTTCCCATTTGTTTCATGTATATACACATTCACGATGCATTGCGGACAATGCATGAGATAAGTGTGGGGGAGGGTTTACTAACATAGGTAGTTTTAAATTTTCTTTTTTTATACTTCTTTTTAGGAACTTTTTAAAATTTTCTTTTGTATAAAAACTTTTCTCTTTTCTTAAAATTTTTCTTTTCTTTTTACAAAACTTTTTAAAACAAGATAAATAGTTTTGATTTATTTTTAAGAAAATTAAGATTATCTTAGGAATTAGGAAGACCTAAAATTATGAATTTTTAAGCGAAATCAAAATAATAGATCTTGTTTAAATTTTAGGATAAGAAAGTAAGATTGAAAAGATAATTTGATCTTGAATTTTTTGCCTTAGATTTATGCACTTCACACTTACACAACTTTTGGGATTGAAACAAAGAATGAAAATGAAATAAAAAATATATTAAAATAATAATAATATGATAATAAAAAATACTTATTGAAGTTGGGTAATTATGCCTCAGGAAGCATGATTATTCATACCTAAAATGGTGGACAAAAATAAAAATAATCTCTTTTAGTTTTGTGGCCTTATTTACTCGAGTCCTGAAGTCTAAGGGATATTTTCTCATCTGGTGACCTAAAATCATCTGGTTTGGGAGTCACCGGCTAAAGGCTCACTACACGGGTAAATAAGAAAGCCTAAGAAAACTAAGGGAAGAAAAAAAAAGGGAGAAAAAATAATTTTACAAAAATCAATGACATGAAAGTTTGAGTCGATATCCCAAAATCTTTAGTTCACAAAGTGCATATTTTTCTAAGAGTTTTATGGAAGGTTAAAGAATCAATTCAATTTTAAATTCTTACATTTAATTTTAACAAGATTTTGCATTTTAATTTAGTTTAAGGAAGAATAATTTCTGGTTAACCTATGACCTTTGATCACTTATATTTTCGCAAAAATACTTCAACACTTTTATCTATTTTTGTTTTTAAAATGCTAACATTTGATTTCTTTCTTTATGAATTTTGTGAGTGTAATCTGCTGAAAACCCTCAGGAGACAAAACTCCTCCTCTAGGGGGAACCTAGAGGTTTAACGGCTTGTTGCACATGCTCAGTGCAATCGCGTCACCTGCGAAAGTGGTGTAATAATTCCTTTAGTTTTTTGTTTTTCTTGGGACGAGCAATAGATAAGTGTGGGGTGTGATTAGTCTCTAAAACTGCATATTTCATGCCACATCTTCACATTTATTTAATATTAAATTCTGCTAATAATACCTCTCTTGCATGTTTCTAAGTTCATGACATAAAATGAAGAAGAAGACCCTAAATCACCATTTAATTGGTGATTAAAGGCCTACATGAATATCCATTGACTTTGGAGAGCTGATTCGTCAAAACCAGGGCTCAAAACTAGAAACCGGGATTTCCATCTGACAGGGGACAGACGGGATAGCGCGTGGCCCTAGTAGGGCCGCGAAAACGCGGCCTAGGCCGCGTTTCCACGACCGTACGGGCGCGGCTGCGCCCGTGCTTTTGGCCAGCTGTTGCCAGCCTGGCCCCCCTTCCCTGGTGCCTATAAAAACCCACTGGGTTCTGGAGTTAAGAGATATGTAGAGTTTAGTATAGTTCTTTCCATGTTGTACTTTAGGGTAATTTAGTTTAGGTTAGATCTTCTTCCTCCTTTGTATTTTTCATTTCTTTTAGATCTTATAATAGGAGAGAGAGTGGTACATAGTGAGGAAGTAAGAGTGCTTATAATAGAAGGTAACAATCTATGAAAGATGCTCTCTTAACTTATCTTTGTTTTCTTCTCTAACTCCTTTTACATGTTTAGCTAATTTTCTCTCATGATACTAATCGCTAACTTGCTAACTTCTTATTTGATAATCCACATGAATCTAATAGCCTCTACTTGGCCTTCTCTTGCAAGAGCCATTGATGGCTCATGATGATGGATCTAACACTCTAACATCTAAATCTCTGACAAGCTAACTTTACTTTATTTCATGCTTGCTCTTATTGGGTTTGATGATTTAAGTGTAACTTGCACTTGTTAGTTGAATTTGAATGTGAAAGTTAACATATGGGCCATACTTTATAACGCTCTTGAATCAAGAACTAATGATTGCCAAAGATACATGTGAGGCAACTATCACTAAGAGGTTAGCATGTTAGTGGAGTCATTAGTAGTTAGTAGCCATGGGTTTTCTTTATCTTTTCACTTTGTTTAGAAATATTATCAAAAACCACAAATTTCTTATCTTCTATGTTTCTCACTTCTTTGTGTTTCACCGTACTTCTCTTTTCATTCTTTACTTTCTTTTCTTTTCATTCTTTCAAACATTGAAGAACATTTACACACACGTGAATCAACCGGTAAAGCTTCTATCGCCTTCCGTCCTTGTGGATTCGACTCGTTTTAGCCTCTATTCTATAACAGAAGTATCAAGGAATCTAAAGCACACACACTTTAAATATCAATTTCAAAACATACACTTTTTGTGCACGATTTTACCCCGATCAGTCATGCAAAAGAGAAGTTAGCTAGACATGGAATTGAAATGCAAGGAAGTAAACATCATTACACTATTTCCAAGGAAGAAGAAAAAACTTGTAAAAACAACAAGAAAACTAGAGAAGGAAGAAGAAGAAGCTTGTATTGATTACTACAGGTCAATTAAAGAACTCTGTCTCTATATATTTTCTGGACTAATAAGGATAAAAGAAAATTACACAAGAGTTCTAAAGAAATTCTAAAGAAATTCCTAAAATTCTTCTCTAAATTCTGTAACTCCCCCTCTCGCAGAACTTGTGGGGTATTTATAGCCTCAAAACCCTTGGTCCAATCAATCGTAGCCGCAGAAGAAAGCGATGTATCCACGACTAGGGATTTGCCGTGAAAACGGGACCAAAGCCGCATTTTCATTGCAGAATCTTGGCCGTTATGTGAGCACTAGTTCTGATAGCCTGGCTCTGTCCAAGTGTCCTGTAGAAACTTCTTCTTCTCTCTGAATATCCTCTGGTTCATTACAAAACTGCTATCTGAATATCCTCGAGGTTTGAGCCACTGCTCTACGTCCCCGCCTTCACACAGAAGAATTTTCACTACGTCCACATAGGACCTTCCATAAAGGGACCTTCACTAAGGAATTACAACTCTACACTTGGAGTACACAACTCCTTCTCAAACACAACCACCTCTACACAAGAGGGACAAGGTACAAAGCCAAACCATAATCACCTTTACACAAGATGGACAAGGCACAAAGGCAAACCACAATCACCTTTACACAAGAGGGATAAGGCTCAAAGCCAAATTACAATCTCAATCATCTTTACATAAGAGGGATAGACACAAAACCAAACCAGAATCACCTCTACACAAGAGGGATAAGGCTCAAAGCCAAAACTCCAACACAATCACAATCACCTCTACACAAGAGGATGAGCACAAAGTCGAAGCTCAACCACAATCACCTCTACATAAGAGGGATAAACACAAACCCAAAGCAAAGAATAGATTACAAACTTGGTGATCACAATAGACCACAAATAACACTTGGTGATCACAATAGACCACAAATAATATCCCTCAAAAAAATAAGATCATATAGATAGGATTAGAGATGATAGCTCAAGTGTGAGAAATAAAGTGTTTGGAAAGAAAAATAACATAGAAAAACACCTGGGAAAACACTAAATAGATATTGAAATCAAGATCAAAACTAATTTCCAAAGACTCTATTTTCCTTGATTTTTCCAACACTTTAAAACAAATAAAATATAAAACTTTTTAGCACACAAACTCTTTTCAAACTTGCTGCAAAACACTTGAAAGATGGGAAGAAAAACTCTCTAAAAGATAGGAAGAAAAACTCTCTAGAAATCTTGTTGAAAACAGCCCAAGAGAAGCCCTATTTATAGCCTCTCAAAAATATAGTCCTTGGCAGCCAGAAAAGGTCAAAATTGACCTTCTGGTCTACCGGCTGGTCGGCCGTCCAACGGTCATATATCTGACCGTTGGGCCTCCGGTCGACCGGGACAAGCCTGTCGGTCGATCGCTCAGTCGACTGGCACTACCCGAGAGTTGGGTAGTTACAGTCATTTGATCGCCACGTCGACCGACCTTCTAGGCTAGCCTCGTGCACGTCCTCGTGCACATCGGTCGACCGGTCCGGTCGACTGACCTCTGGTCCGGTCGACCGCCAGCAGGTTCTGGCTGGGATTAAGGGACTTGAAACTTAGACATTTTAACTCCAAAATATCCCATAAATTCTCATAAATTCTACAAAAATCAGTTCTTATAAATATTTTAATAATAAATATGTGTGACAAAAAATCAACACATATTACAAACTATTTGAACTATTTTTGTGATATAGAAATTAGGCTTTAACACAAAATTAATATTTTCCGAAAACCAAACTTTGAAATGGAAATCCGATTTTTCCCAAACTTGTATAAATATAAAAACATGATATTGTAACATATTTGAAGTATATTGTGTATGGATAGACTCTAGTACACATGTAAATGATATATCTATATTTTTGACATAAAATCCAAAATGGGTTTTGTTAATTACAAAACTCTAAACACATGAATAGGATTATCAAAATAATTTTTTCTAAATATATGAAGCATATATGTATATAGATGAAATCTAATATACATTAAATCATGTAAACTTGTTTTGATTCTATCTATTCATGAAAACCATATATATGTATATTCGAAATTCAATAACCGATTAAACCGAAAACCAAACATATTGAACTTGTGTGTGTGTGAACTTGAGCATATCAACACTAGTCTATCTTACACAAGATTTAAACACAAGGTAAAACTAGACAAACCGAAGTCTTTTTGTCTACGACGATCTTGATCAATAACTGAAACTATATGAGTTAATCATCATTAAAACTAGAGTGATGGGCCTTTGAGCCAATGTAACACTAGCCAACATGATCCTCCGCCTCTCCTAGCCTTTTTGGGGCTACCCCTTGCTCCGAAAATACCTAAATCTGAAATCATATCCGTCACTTCAAATGTTTTATCACTCCGGAAGCCTCCACAGCCAAATTCACCAACTCCGAGTTCGAGGCTCTCAACAATAGCCCGCCAAAATGTCACCTGCCATTATGTAATATCATCCTCCCCACGTTGAAGACATGTAATCTCCCTACAGTAAAGCAGCGGGCGGTTATACATGACAGCAGATTCCCGGCTTGCAATTCCAATTAAACAGCGCTAGTGATCACGTCGGTTACAACAAATCCAACAGTGCAGATCATGCATTTACAACATCCGCCAATTCTGCTTCTATGCTAGCATCCCTATCAGGTATATATGATACTTCTTCTTCTAGGAGAGGGGGATCAATCGCTTCCTGAATTCTCAGAGCATACACACACACATAATCACTACGCTGGAAGTTTTATTGTTCTAGTTCATCATTCTACTATACTAGCAATTCACTGTGTTAGTCCAATCGCCACACTAGTAGTTCCCTGTACTAGTCCATCCAATATACTGAAAGTTTCTCTACCTCAGCCACCATGACACTCCACAGTAATCCTTTACTCGGTCCACCCGCCTTTCTATTTTGACTACTGATTCTCACTCCCGAAGGTCTTAAGCTGGCAGCACACAGGTGCTCATAATCTGATGGTGTTTTTCGCATGTGCTCTGACAGGTAACATCTTTGAGGAGCGACTAAACTTCACTTGCAGTTGAGTCAATCCGCGGTTAGCCGATTTTTATCCACCACAAAGACCGAGGTGAAGAGTTTTTGCAAACTAAAACTTTGGGAAAGTGTTATGTATAAATTTTTTTTTTTTTTTTTTTAAAACAAAGACTGAAGCCTGGTCTTGACCCAGGACCTTTCATTTTCCATCCCAACCCTTTCTATCATTTAGCAAATCTTAGTGTCATTTGTGGTATTGATTTGAATCAAAATGAAGTTGAGAATATTCATATGAAAAACTTTCAAAAGTGAGGTTATTTTGGAGCATTTTGGCCAATGTTTTGCCCTGATTTGTGCGTATAGGCATCAACATGGAAGGATGTTCAGAACTGTCACTTGACAATCAATGGCTGCAAGAAACGCTTTACTTTTGCAGCGATGAAGTGAACGTGGAAGAAGCATCATGAGCTATAATTGCAAAAAGCAACACGAGCGCTTACAGAGGAACAAACATTTTACGATCACAAATCATGCATTCAAGGATCCTCTGAATTATATAAAATAATATAATATGATGAAGCATTATTAAAGGTAGAGAAGGGGGGCAAAAAAACCTAACGGTATTATTGGATTCCCTTTTCAAATCACCTCCGGGTGTGGGTCCCACGACCCCACAAAGGGTCTACCGACTCATAAAACGCTGCTCTCCACTCCCCCAACTCATGACTCGATCCCCGCAAACAAAACAAAATCAAGAAAATCACCAAAACAATGGTGGACGTGGACCGCCGGGTCCCGCCGAGCCACTCCGCCTCCCACGCCGCCGGCCTCCGCCGCCTCTCCACCCGCGCCTCCTCCTCCTCCACCACCACCGCCACCCCCCGCACCGCCGGCCTCCACTCCTTGGCCCCACTCGCCTCCTCCCTCGTCTCCCTCTTCAAGCTCTCCAGAATTCCCCTCTCCCCTGGCCTCTCCGAGCCGGAACTGGTCCGCATCGAGTCAAGCTTCAACTTCACCTTCCCCCCCGACCTCCGCGCCGTCCTCTCCCTCGCCGTCCCCTCCGCCCCGGGCTTCCCGGACTGGCGCTCCCTCCCATCCCTCTCCGCCCTCTTCCGCCTCCCACCATCTCCCTCTCCCTCCAACTCTCCGCCGCCGCCCGCTCCGGCCTCAGGCGGGCCCCGCTCCTCGTCCCCCTCTACGGCCGCTGCTACCTGCCCTCCCGCCCCTCCCTCGCCGGCAACCCCGTCTTCTTCGTCGACGAGGACCGCGTCTTCTGCTGCGCCCTCGACCTCCGCCACTTCTTCTCCTTCCGATTCGTTTCGCCCTCTCCCGTCTCGACCTCAGCCCGATGGATCGAGTTCTGGACTGACGCGTCGACGTCATTCGACCGCCGTCGCAAGCGATCCTCCTCGTCGTCTGAGAGATCTTCGTCATCGTCGTCTGCGTCGTCAATGTCGTCTTCGGTGGCGGATTTGGGTCCGGATCCGGAACGGTTCGTGGAGATCCGGCCGCCGAAGGTGCCCGGTTGGGTAGGGAAGTACATGGAGAGGATCGGGTCGGCGTTGAAGAAGGGAGGGTGGGGGAGGAGGAGGTGGAGGAGATGGTGCACGTGTCGGCATCCTGTTCGATGGATTGCGAGGAGGAGGTGCTGATGGATGTGCTGGCGCTGCGGGCGGATCGGTGGTCGGAGTCGCTGAGGAGAGCGGGTGGAGCCCGGCGGAGGTGGCGGAGGTGCTGGGCTCGGATTTGGGTTTTTTGGGGAGGAGGAGACAGGGGAGAGTCGAAAGGCGGTGAAGTTACCGCCCGAGATCCAGTCCAAGATGGAGAAGTTGGCGAAGATCTTCTCAGATAATGAAAACTTTGATTTTTTTTTTTTTTTTGGTAAACTGCGCTGGAAATCATAATTCAAACCCTTATGAATACAGGAAAATCAAGTTTTAAAAATATTAAAGTTCCTAAAATTTATTCTAACAGTCATAATTGTATTAGAATTAATTTAAGAATTTTTTATTTTCTTTCAATAAAGTAGTATTAAATTAGCAATAGAATTTGATTTGAGTTGAATTTTCATTTGTATTTCTTTTTGTCTATAAAAAGAGACATGGTCGATATCTGTAACAAAGAAAAAAAAAAAAAAGAAGAGAGAGAGAGAGAGAGAGAGAGAGAATTTGTACTTCAGAAACGTTTGAACAAAAATGTTTTATTTTGGATCGATTAAATAAAATTTTGTATTATTATTCTTCTTCTTCTTAAAAAAAAATAACACACTCTGTTATTTCTTGAAAGTGATTAGAAATGAGTGAAAAATATAATACATTATACACATACACTACTAGAATTATACTGGAGAAATGTAATAATCATTCTTATAAAGAAAAGAGAGGTAAATTTGCTTCAGCGTCTTTTGTTCATTATTTGTTTTAGGTCAAGTCTTTGACATCTTGTTTCCTCGAGTGAAATGTATTTTTGATCAAAATTCTTACCTGCAATATTATTCGGTTGAATCCCCTGCGAGTCGAATGTGGAACCTCCTGCACATAAAAGAGGGGTGATGTCACTCGGCCAAAGGCGCTGGGCAGTGAACTGGTTGGTGCACAGAGTTACCTAATTGAGCTCTTATGGGCCATAGTCTTATGAGGTGTCTCAACAAAAGCAGCCAAGAGTTTGATTGTGATTGGAGTTTCCCATGAATCTTAGAAGTTTCCATGGTTGTAGCAGCTGAGCATGGGCTTATGGGCTTCTGTCTAGTGATTCTCTTCTGCCTAAAGATGATAATGGGCCAGAACAGGCCCAGACTCTTGATCAAATGCCAAATAGAATTTATCTGTGTCTCCACTCTCTCATAGTTATAACTTTTTTTTTTCCTTTTATATAGACAAGGAAGAAACAAACCAGCACAATTACATCCTAAAACGCAGCAAAGTAAAACAGAAAAAAAAATCAACAAGAATAAAGGATACAATCAGCAACTCATAATTAGGAGGACATCCTATCTAAAATTTAAGATTTTAAGTTTTTGAAGTCAGGTGTGGAGACAGGCCTAACTCAGTATCAGCCCATAGCTTGACCTGTTAAGGCCCATATTGGAAACCCAAGAACCACCCAAGCAAATTTATCTTATTTTCTGAGGGCATTTTCTACAAAAAAAAAATCCAAATTTAAAAAATAATTCTAAACATTGACCCCTCCCAAAAGTATTTAAAAAAAACCTACCTCTAACATGCCACGTTCGCGGCGGGACATTTCGCCTCGCCAGCCTGACACCACGTTGGCGTTGATAGTTTTTCTTCGTCCGGGGATTTGCAACTGCGAATGAAGCTTATATTTTTTTTATTGTAAGTTCTTTGTTCGGGATTGCCAACCCGGATGAAGAATTTTTCTTCTTTTCTTTTATTTTGGCTTTGTCTGGGGTTACTAACCGGGCAAAGCCTTTTTATGTTTTTCTCTAATTTAGATTATGCAATTTAGATCTAGTAATTACCCCTTTAGAAACATCGCTGATAATGAGTTTCTTGGGGTGACTAGAAGTATATCTCCATCAATTGGTAGCTGTTGGGCTTCTTCTTGTTGTTGTTCTTGTACTCTTTTATTTTGTTTTTTTTCTTAATCAACTTTTTCAGTAGATATATTATTGATTGAAATATTTTTTTAATTCTTTACATGCAATCTCAATTTGAGTATCTACAACATTCTTAACAAATAGATTAGGTTCCACAAACTTAACATGCATATATTTTTCAATAATTAAATTGAATTTTACAAATACTCTATATGCTTTACTAGTTGAAGAATAATCAATAAATATGCCATCATATGATTTCAAATCAAATTTACTTAAAACATCTTTTTGTTTAAAACAGAACACTTGCAACAAAAAACTTTGAAGTAAGAGACATTAGGCTTGCGCAAGTGATATAACTCAAAAAGTGTTTTAGTTAATTTATTGCAAATATAGACTCTATTAACAATATAACATGCTGTATTAAGAGCTTCAGCCACAAATATTGTGAAAGAACATATTTATTAATTATAATTGTGTCATTTCTTCTTATATTCTATTTTTCTTATCAATAACTCTATTTTGTTGTGAAGTTTTAGGGCAAGAGAATTCATGTTTAATTATATGTTCTTCATAATATATACTGAAAGAGTGATTTACAAATTCACCACTTATATTACTACGAATACGAACTTCGGATGAATCTTTTTTCCTTTTCAACCCTTTTGCAGAAAATATTGAAATATGAAAAAGTCGTATCTTTATGTTCTAGAAAGAAACCCCATGCGTATCTTGCAAAATCATTAACAAGCACATACACATATCATATTCCTCCTAAACTCTTGATTTTGGTAGGACCAGATAGGTCCATGTGTATCAATTCTAATGGGCGAGTTGACACAATAAAGAGGTTTTTGTTTGCTTTTCAAATTGGTAAACATGACAAACACGATACTTTTTAAAATTCACTTTAGAAATAATTTTAACTTCATCCTTAGATCCAATACGGGAAAGATTGTCAAAAGAGATAACCTAATCTCTGATGTCATAACCAATGTTCTTCATTTATGGTGGTTAAACATGTTATATTACTATCTAAATTAAGCACATCAATTATATAAATATTATCTTCCTATATCCAGTTAATAAACATGCATCTTTTTTATCAAATACATGCAACAAGTAGAATCAAATATAACTCTTAAGCTTTTGTTATAAAGTTGACTAATGCTTAACAAATTATGTTTGAGAGTATCAACTAAACTATATTTTCTATTAATGGAGATGTACTGATTTTAACATTACTAAAACTGATGATTCTTCCTTTTGAATCATCTCCAAAGGTAACAGAGCCACCTTCACACGTACTTAATAGGGTTGTAAGATTATTGACGTCCCATGTCATTTGTCTCGAGCAACCGCTATCAAGATATCATCGCTTCATACGTCATGTGGTCTTGATGCGTACTTGCATTAACAAATTTAGATATAGCTTTTGGTATTCAAACCTTTTTGGGTCCTATAGGATTACTCTTATGAACCCAAACATGCTCATTTATAACATTTACTCTATAATAGCAAAATTATGCTAAAAGAACTTTTCGGTCTCAATGTGTACATTTGTACACTTTAGCATATATGTGTGCCTGATGTGTATGTCGTGGAGCATGTGTAGCATTCTTTGAAATTTGTTTCTTTTGAAATATAGATTCTAATTTCTCTTTATCAAAAGCACAATTGCTCAAGATTGAGTTAAAGTTATTTATCTTCTTTTTTATTTTATTTATTTCTTTGTGATCAATATAAATCTTAGTGTTTGTGTGACATGTATTCATATGTAAATCAAATTCCTTTTAATCTTGTTGCGAGAGATAGTCATATTTTCATTCTCTTTTAAACAAATATCTATTTTAGATGATAAAGCGATATTTTTCTTTTTCAATTTAAGATGTTTAATTCTAAATGATTCATATTTTTTTTATTTCTTGAAAAGTTATGACCATTTCTTCAAATGTAATTTTAGCATCATCGAAAAAGAGTTCAGATTGTGCCTTTGATGCGTTATCACCGTGTACCATACAGGATATGTTGGCGGTATCAACTTCTTCTTTGGATTCACTCTCCAAGTCATCCAATGTAGCTTAACTTGCTCTCGTCTTGGAAGGCTTCTTTGATGTGAATACTTTATTCTTAATCTCCGAGCAATCTACAATAAGATGTTCGGACTTCTTGCAATGATAGCATAGCCCTCCTCTTTGTCTTTCTTCTTTCTTTGCCACCAGTTCTTCTTATTATCGAACCGTCATTTCTTGTTGAATGTACATCCTACTTTTCTGACAACCATGGACATAATTTCTTCTTCATTAGGATTTTATTCATCATTTGAACTTCCGGGAGATACTGATCAATGTCCTATTGTATACATATTTTATATCTTTTTATACCTGTTTTTGCCACTTTAATGTGGCATTGGTAAATTGTTTTATTAATTTTTGCAGATTTAGAGTAAAAGAACAAATTTGGAGAAAAAATCGAAAAAACGAAGAAAAACAAGAGCTGTAGAGGAAAAATTTTTAGTAGACTTACACGGAGTTAGAGAACCTAGAAAAGTCAGCAAAATATGTGAAGAAGGCCAGAGAAATTTCAGAGGACAAAACAAAGTTATACGGGGAATCTGCTGTCTTGCTCAGTCAGCTGCTGACATATTTTTTCAGGTTTCGTTTAGGACTTTGTGTTAGTTTTTGGAATTATTATTCATCCGACTAGGGTGTCTGAGGCCTATATAAAGACCTGCATACTCTTGTATTTAATATGTAAGAGATTCAAAGTTGAAGATTATTTCTTTATTAAAGCTTTGATTTTTCTGCAACTTGTTGAGTCTTAGAGGAGGAAGTCAGAGAAAGAAGAAGAAGCTTCAATTGGGTTTTTCCTTTCTTTTTTCTAGTTAATTTTATTTATTGTTTTCCTCTTTTAAAATAATGTTTTCTTAATTTTACTTATGAACTAATTATTCTTAACTAGGGCTTAGGCATTGGCTATCTATGGAAGATTGTTCATGAGTTATTTATATTTAGTTGTCTTATTAAATTATTGCTAAATTTCTATTCTTTTAATGTCTAATAATTGATGGCAACAATTATTTAGATGATTAAGTTTGAGACTGACAGGAGATAATCTAACAACGCATTTAGAGATAAAAAACACTACTTACAAGCTGAGACTGACAGGAGTAGTGTAATCTTTCATTAATCATAGATCTTAATTCTGTTGTACATTAATAAATTTACTGGATTAGAAGATTGTGAATTCTAGTTTAGGGTTAGATTTAATAATGCTCGACGGAGATTGTTAGATACCAAAGAATTCTTCAATTATTAGCAATATTTAGATAAAATTTCTAATATAATTAATTAGAATAAATCTGAAATAGATATACCAAAGACCGAAAACCCTAGTATTCTTCTCATATAAGAAAAACACTCTTTTAATTAATTTCACTTATTTTCTAAATTTTCAAATAAGATTAGAAATAATTAATAATGGTATTTAAATACAGTCCCTGTGAGTTTGATACTCTATCTCATCATTTTATTATTTGAAACGATTGATATACTTTCTAGTTTTCGCATCAGATACCTTGAGTGCCATGCTCTTGTTCCTTTGTGGTTCTTGTTGCTCCCGAGCCTTAAGCTCCATTTTATGGGTCTTTAGGTTACCCATGAAGGTTGTGAAGTCTATCTCCTTGGAGTCATCCAACTCCTTCAAAGTGGTTGTCTTAACATGCTAAGATTTGGGAACTAATTTGATGATCTCTTCTCACTTTGTTGTCATTAGAGATTGTTCACCTAAAGAAATTGTTGGCCCAATGGTATAATCGTTCTTTATTTTGATGATTCTAAAACTCATGTAGTTTGTGGTACTGATTATCTTCAAAGTATTTTTAGTATATAGGTTTCAAGAGTGGAAGTTTCAACTTCAAAAAGGAGTTTCAAGTAACTAGACTCCAGCTTAAAGAAAATATATGTGTAGATGTTCACTTGAAAATTTTGAAGATTGAGTCTACTCTTGTATTTTTCTTGTGCAAGATTTCTTAGTTTGTAAAAGTTTAGTTTAGTAAATTGATGCTCAAGAGATGACACACACAAAAGTTTTTCAAATCAGTCCATAATTTTGTGTTGCTTATTTTGAAAAATCAAGTTTTAATATTCTTTATGATATATAGTTTAAAGTATGTTTAGTTTTCTAAACATATATTTTTTACAGTAAATATATTTAATATGTTATAATTTATTATTTTACAAGAGTATTTTTATAAGATAAAAAAAAGATTTTTTTCCAAGCACCAGGATAGTCAATAGAGGTCTAAGCCTGTCGACTGTTGATTCTCAGTACACAAGACTAAGATAGTCTCAGCTGTCGACATCCAGATATACCTGTCGACAGGGGATCAAACAAATAGTCTGCTCTCAGTCTATCGATAGGCTATCCTAACTATCGACTGTGCTTTTACTCTTTTTGAAAAATATGACTATTGAGACATGCCTGTCAATAGGCATGTGTCTGCTGTCGATAGCGAGGCAGTCAACTTGCCTGATTTGTCTCCTAACGATTATTTTCCTATACAAACCAGTCCAGACTCATTGCAAATGAGCTTTTTCACGTTTTTAACTATTTTAAACATGTTTTGATTACTGGGTTTTGTGAGAATAAGTCTTTGAAAATACACCTAGAGGGGGTGAATAGGTGTATGGCTAATCTAATGACAAATGATGCAGAATTAAAACTAAATTGTAACACACTATGTGTAATCAAAGAGTGTAGCCGAATTCTCGGTGAAGGGCTTTGAACTAACTCCTCTAGATTTCTCTAAATAAGAGTTGAGGTGCTATATAAAGCTCTCTTGGTTCAACACAAGTATGGGCACACACAAACAATACCAAGCATATATGTATGATATGAACAATATGAAATAATGTAAGGTATAAAAGAGAGAGTTTAGAGATAGTGGATCAATCGCAAATGCCGAGATATGTTTCGAGGTTTGAGCTACTACTCTACGTTCTCACCTTCACACAGAAGGATTTTTACTAAAAACGATCCCACCAGATCACTCGGTGCCGCAACACCTACAAGGAGTTCACAATAGAACTCTTGGACTCACTAGTCCCCTCACTTGTTCCCACAAGAACAACACACGCAAGCACACTAGCTTGTTGAGGCACACCTCTACACCGAGCTCCCACAAGAGCTTGAGACAACACGAACCTGCAAGTTCGCCTCCTCAAATACAAGGTAGAACACATTGGTGATCTCAACACTTTGATCACTTAAAAACACTCTCACAATAACTCTCCTATAGGATAGATATGCTAATGAAAAGTTCAAGTATGTGTAAGAAAATAAGATAGAATAGTGGAGGAAAAACTCAAGAAATCTCTTTAGAAAACACTCTTGATAAACTCACCTTTTGATATGGAAGAATTAGCTCTTAAACAAGTGGAGAAAACCTCTTAGAGAGATAGGAAAAACTAGCTTGAAAACTCTCCAAAAATCTTATTGAAACAGCCCAAAACAGTCCCAATATATAGGCCTCCAAAAACTAGCCATTGGGGTCCAACTCAGTAGAAAAATCTGTTGTCGGTCGACCGCCTGGTCGACCGGTGCCAGATCTAGAGAGCAGAGCTCTCTGGACGGTCGACCGGCCCACCAGTCAAATGGCTGTGCACGTTTATGCACATCGGTCGACCGGACTGGTCGACCGACTTTTGTCTCGGTCGACCGTCCGGTCGACTGACAGAAGGCCAGTTCAGACATCTTTTGAGATTAAAATTTGGTCTTTTTACCTTCAATAAAATCCCATAAAATCACAAAAAATCTACAAAAATAAGTTCATTGAAATACTTTGAAGTACAAATATGTGTGATTAAAAATCAACACATATTACAAACTTTTTGAACCATTTTTGTAATAAAGAAATTTTTGCTTAAACAAAAATCTGTATTTGTTAAAATCGAATTTTCCAAAATTTCTTCAAATACAAAAATAAGATATTCTAAACACTTTTAAAGCTTAGTGTATATGGATATGATCCACTACACATATAGATGAAATATCTATGTTTTTGACAATAAGCTCTAAAATAAGTTTTGATAAATCCAAAACGATATTTTTCTAAACTCGAAACTATCTTATGAAAAACACATATAAATTTGTGTGTGTATATGAACTTGAGCAGTCCACCAACTAATCTATCCTTTACATTTTATCTAAAAACAAATCTTGACACTTACAAAATCCGACATAAGTCTTCTTGAAAATCTTCTCTTGAAAATCTTCTTCTCCTTCTTGACTTGGTCCAAACCTTGATCCAATGAGTTAGACTCCCCTTTGAGTACTTGATGCGATTTTGATGCGTGAGCTCTTAAATTAACACGTGCTAGCTCCAAAACTTGGCTTTGAATCCTTTATTAAAGCTAAACACCTACTAAGATCTTGATCAAATATCTGAGACTAAATAAACACAAGATCATTAGTATTATAACTACATGAGTTAATCATCATCAAAACTAGAGCGATGGGCCTTTGGGCCAACAGTCTTTAACCTTCTCCTATAAATAGGAGTGTTAAGAGAGTGTTATGTACACAAGTTTACAACAAGTTTTCAAAAGAAAATCTAATTTTTGCAAAAAGCTTTCAAGTTTAAAAGTTTTCGGTTCTATTCATCATATTCTCTCCACTTTTCTCATACTTTTCTTGAGCTATCAATTTTCTATACTGAGCTATAGGAAAGGTGTAATAGAGAGAGTTTGTGGTCTTATGAAGATTACCAAGTCTTGTAATCTACTGTTCTTTGTGAGTTTCTCTTGGAAGGAGGGTAGTTGGTGGAGTTACGACTTTGAATCTTAAGGGATCATCTAGTTCAACTGTAATCGAGATTGATTATAGTGAAATCCTTCATTGCGGTGAAGGCGGGGACATAGAACAAGTGGCTCGAACTAGATAACAACTTCTTATTTTTGTTATTGCCTATCTCGTTTGATCTCTCTAACTCTACTCCTTATCATTCTTACATTATTATATTTGTTTATTTTTTATTATTGCAAGATTATTTGTTTTGACTCATAATACATCAAGAAAGAAATTATGTACCTCAACTCTTATTTAAGAGGAATTACGAGGAGAAATTCAAAGCTCTTCACTGGGTATACAACTTTATTTCTTGATAAGTGATATTGATCACTAATAGTTTTCTGTGATTATTTTTTATTTCTGCTTTGTTTTTAGTTCATCACCTATACACCTCCCTCTAGGTGATTTTCAATTGGTATTGATCGGTCACATATATTACATATATATTATCACATTATCATGTTTATAATCTAATAAACCCTATTAATAATTCTTATTTTTATTTAATAATGTGCAGGTCTATTGCTAAAGGAGAGGGAAGAGAAACGAGGCCAAAAGCTCATCAAAATTCTGATTTAATTCAGAATTAATTTGACATCAGAAAATCAGGGCAGATCAAGGCAAATCAGAGAAAATAAAATCAGTTGAAAACTAGTTAAGACAAATTTTCACAAATCAATTGGTTAAAGCCAAAGATCAAAGACAGTTTCGTCAAAATCCCGGACCTAAACTGAAAATCCAGCTGAAGATAAATGAAAATCGAGCAACCAGAGACGTGCGCCCCCGGGTGTGGCCACCTGGCCACACCCAGGTTGCGGACGGGCTTTGTTTAGGAAGTTCGGGGAGCGTTTGCTCTCCCTATCTTTGTACCTCTCCCCCATTTAGTTTTGCCTATAAATACTGAGTTTTTTAGAGACTACAGGGAACGACCAAGCAGGAGTAGAATTTAGGCTATTCTGTAGTTTGTAACTTAGCTTTTTAGTTTTTTATGTAATTTTTATTTCTTTATATAACTGAGAAGAGAGGAGATTTTCGTGGATGAATGAGAACAAGCTTGTACTGAGGGTGACACCAGTGTAAGTAATCTTTTCTTTCATTGTTATTTGAATCGAATCAAAGTTTTCTTTTCTTTTCTTTTATTTTTGTTTGCTTCCCTCTTCTGTATTTGTAAATCCAAATGACTCTGATAGTCTCGAAAGTGCCTTAACCTTGCAAGTGTCGTTGATGGCTTATGGTGATGGATATCCATTTCTATGGTAGTGTAGCTTGCCCCTTTATTTCATAATGTAAATCGGGAATGGGAAAGATCCTATTTGTCATACTTCGCTTGCCTTCAAACAAAGGTATATCGTCGATACAGGTCAAAGGTAAGCAGGCGCCGAAGATGTAAGTAAGCTTTTTAGGTTTTAACTTTCTTTTCTTAATTTTAATTTAGATCACCAATACCACAATCTACCAACTCTTTTATCACTCTTTTTAATTTCTTTGTATAAATTCATTTTTCATTTTCTCCACCTTCTCAATCTACCACTTTTTTTTAACTTAACTGTAACTTATATTTTCTTCTTTTAAAGAACTAAAAGAAATCTTTAACCATTGATTGTAACTTAAAAGAGAACTTACTAAAAAGTTTCCATCGCTAGTCCCTCTTTGTGGATCACGACCCGTATAGCCACTTGCTATTGCGATAGAATTGAGTACTTGCACATACTATTCTTAAGTTCTTAAATTCTATATTTTTTGTGTAGGTAAAATCCAATCAAATTTTGGCGCCGTTGTCGGGGAGGGACGATAAATAATTCTCTTTTTAAGTTTACATTTTATGGTTAACCTTCGTCTTTGTTCTTGGTGTACGGTTTAACATGAAGGAATTTTTTGCTATAGTGGACAGATAAGTGGCCCTGGACTCTGCTCAACAAAGCAGAGCCCAGTAGCCCTCAGATTTGCTACATTCCAGTGGCAAACTGAGTGAACTACTAACTTGTATTTTTGCAGGTTGGCTGAATTGCAAAGCTAAATTTCTGTAGTATTTATTTCCTTATTTGTCCCATTGTACATACTTTCTAACCTCAACAGTAAAATGATGTTTTTTTAAATGCTAAAAAAATGGTTTAGACTTGCATTTAGGCACGTGTCTAATTCGTTTACATTTTACATTACTGTTGAAGAGTGCTGGAGCAAAGGTACGTGTACATAAGAATGTAGCATAGGAACACTTTTAGATTATTTACATTGCTTAAGTGTACTTTTTATGTACACATTGTACTAAATTGACTTAAGGACTTGTCCTATAAACAAGATAAAGTGGGGAAGTCATTACCCTCCCTTAGCTTACAAACAATCTCCTCACTCACTAACTCAAACCTAAATAAAATTGAGTAGACGTTGGCCCTAGGGATATCTCGGACTAAGGGCGAAGTTGATTAGATTTGACTCTTGCCAAATCGGTGTCTAAGGTTGGAGATTGAGGGGTGGAACCGTGAAGGTTGGTGGTTTGGCATAATTAGGCCCATTGTTTAGGCACGGATACCTCCCACTAATCTTGCCCCTACCTGGTCGATTAACTTGTAGTCAGATTCTACAATATACCCCCATGGACAGTCTAACCAGTTAGGAGTCGTCTAAGTCTAAGGTCTACCCTAACTTAGGTTAAATTTTTTTCTTTTTATTTATTTTCTTATTTGTTTGTTTTTCTTTATTTGTGTTTGACATTTCTTGTGTGATATGACTTATAACAACAATTTTTTCAATTTAAATGGTAATCCATGTTACACCATGATCTTTTTTTCGGATATTACCAACCCGGTATATCATAACTTTAACCAACCTAGTGTGTCAGATTGGTTTTATCCAAATTAATACATGCCCAGTCCCAATACTATGAACAAGACTGGAATAATCATCACTATTCCTCACAGAATCAATGGGGATACAACTCCCCCGAGTTATATTATCAACACCTTACCAACATCCAGTTTCATATACTCCTCCCGAATAACCATTAGAAAAATCAATTGACTGGGAAAAGAGGATGGAAGCTTTAAATGAGCTTGAGTGACAAATTCAAATTTAGAAGACTCAAAATCTCGTCAAAATTTTCAAGTCACGGATCCTTTCAAGGAGAACATGACAACTTAGAAAAAGTATAGAAATCATGATTCAATGCCAAAATGATCCACTCGATATGATAGAAGCAAGACTTAGTAGATTGGAAACATGCGTAGGAATAAGAAAACTCTCCCTACCCAATCTTTAAATATTCTAGACACTTCTAGCTATATTGAGGAAAACCAAGAATCATGGTATCTTGAAAACTTTGACAAGATTCAATTTCACCACAAAACCTTGAACTTGACCAATATCAACCATTGGCGAATTGGTAAGTTTTTATTTTAATGAGATTGAATTTGATTATGAATGTGAACCCGATTACCAACTTTGTAATTCAGTTTCCATCTTTGAATCTATGTTGACTCTGATTTTCTTACCCAATTTGGACCATTTTTAGAGCCAACATTTATTCTCGTACCCATAGATTTAGAAATGGAATCACCAATTTTGGATAATCACATTTCATTAATGGAAAAAGAATGTGAATTTCAATTCTTGGACTTGGGCTCAACTCTTAAACCAAAACTAACTCTCGAACCCAAAGTTAATTTTTTTGAGTTAGCATTGGTTCCTGAACCTATCATTCTTGAGCCCAAGTCAACCATTCCACTTAGTTACATCTTTTTGTTGGACATAGGTATAGACCATGATAACTCCGTGATCATTTTGTAAGACTGGTCATATAAAGGGAGTAAGTTTCACGATAGGATCTTTCATGATCCTATTGGGGATTGTAAATATGAAAAAAAAAGAGGTTAATAAAGGTGGGTTCCGTGAACCACCACATTATTTTGATTGGATAGCAACGCTTGACCTAATCAGACCACCACCGGAACCACCATCATAAGGTAATATTTTCCTTTCCTTTATTCTTTTTCATGCATCTATGCATTAATTCATACATTGAGGACAATGCATGAGATAGGTGTGGGGGAGAGTTCAAACATAACTTAAAATTTTCTTTTATTATTTTAAAAAATATTAACATTTTCTTTACTTTTAAAAAAACTTTTTGAAAATAAAATCAATATTTTGACATTTTTTTTGTAAGAAATTAAGTCAATTTTAAGGAATAGGAGAATCATAATTAAGATATCTTATACTTGGTCAAAATAAGATTATTTGTTTGATTTCTAAGGTTAGGAAGATAATTTGAAAATAATTTAGTCTTGATTTTTATCTTGACGATATATGCATATTTTGCACACTTACACAATTAGGGTTCAAAAATAAAAATTCTTATGCTTATGCCTTAAAAAAAAGTAAAGAAAAAAAAAAAAAGAAAAAGAAAAAGAAAAAGAAAAAGAAAAATAAAAATAAAAAATAAAAATAAAATCCTCTGATTAAGCTGGGTATTTGTGCCTTATAAAGTATAAGTATTCACGCCTAAAAGCGGTTCATATAATAAAATCCTTAGTCTTGTGGTCTTATTTGCTCGAGTTCTTAAGTCCTTGGGGTGTTTTCTCACCCGGTGCCCTAAGACCGTTTGGTTTGGGAGTCACCGATTAAAGGCTCGTTACATGGGCAAATTAAAAAGTGATTGAGATTTTTTCCTGCACACAAAATAAATAATATTAGATTTAGAACAAGTTGTGCAAGGTTCTCAATTCGAATCCGCGGTAGCAGTGGCTATGCGGGTCGTGATCCTCAGGGAGGGAACTAGCGATGGAAGCGTTTGTATCTCTAAAATTTTTTTATTATTTTAATGTTAAGTTAGGAAGAAAGAAGATAGAGAAGAAGAAATGATATTTACATTGGAAGAAAAGAAATTGAGAATGTAGTAGTGTGAGATCTAACTACAGAAATAAAAGAAAGCAACTACACATACATACCTCTTCAGTCTGCTTACCTTTGAACCGTTGTGACGATTTACCTTTTCTTGGAAGGCGTACAAGTATGGCGTATAGGATCGTCCGCCTTCTTGATCTACACTATGAAAATAAAAGACAAACTATGAAGACTTTTCATCGCCATAGGCCATCAAGGGCTCTTCTTCGGCTAGGCAGTCTCAACGCAATTGGGCTCATGGTTCACAAGACATTAGAGAGAAAACAGAAGAAACAAGAAAAAAGAACACAAGATTAAACAAGAATAAAAGAACATAAAATAAAAAAAAATAAACCTCAAGTGGATTTCATTAACAATGGAAGAAAAGTAGGCTTACACCGCTGTCTCCTCAGTACAAGCATGGACTCCTTCCTCCATGAAGCTTCCTCCGCTCTTAGTTACATAAAAATTACAAAAAGCAAAGAAAACCTAAACTACAAGAAAGAAGAAAGCCTAAAACCCTAGATTTGGCCCTCTGGTTCTGGACGCTCTTCTCGGTTGCACTGCAGGGGGTATTTATAGGTGCAGAAGGAGGTAGAGTCCCAACACAACTCTCCCATGAGGCGGTTCCGTGGATATGACTGGATTGCTGCGGAAACGCGACTTGGGCCGCGTTTCCGCGGCCTTATGGTGGCGGCTGGCCACGCGCTTTGGCGCATGGCTTCTCCTGGTCCGTCCATCTGGTTGTTTCCTTCTGGAAGCTGCATCCTGGCTCTTAATCTTTAGATTTGGATATAACTTGGGAATCAAGTTACCTAGATCCCAAATCTTTTATCCACGAATTTGTGATCTTAAATTCTCCTTCTTTGGCTTTTATCCTCATCTGCAAGTTTTTAGGGTTGAATAGAAGTCTATCCTTCCCTCTTCTTTAATATTTGCAACTTTGGCCTTGTGTATTTGCACTTTTGACATTTTGTAATTGCACTTTTGCACTTGGGCTTGGATTTGGGCTTTTGGCCTTCTTTTAGGCTTTATTTATTATTAAAATAAGAAGTCAAGGCCTGCACACAATAAATCATAAAATATTAGTAAATGTGCAGAATTATATGAATAAATATGAAATGTGATGGTAAATGTCATGATAAAAATGCACTTTTCACTACCAATCACACCCCCACACTTATCTTTTTGCTCGTCCTCGAGTAAAAATCAAAAAGAAAAAGAAAAACTAAACTAGCTAACTCACTTTCGTAGGAATCACGATTGCACTTAGCACGTGCAATAAGCCGTTAACCCCTAGGTTACCCTAGAGGACGAGTGTTGTCTCGTGAGGGTTTTCAGCGGATTACACCCACAAAATCATAAAAAGGAAATATTTGAAATACGTTTGAAAGGACTAAGTAATTTATAAGTTTTTAGGATTATCATTTTATTCATTCTTAAACTTAGTCTTAATAAAGTCAATTGTTATTCATTTTAGGTAAGGATCAAAACTGAATTTTTGTATAGTCTTTTCGTTACCCTAAGTCATATGCATCCTTATGAATTTATACTAGGAATTCCTTAACTTGAACTCTCATGCCTCTATATATATATATATATAATATTTTTTTCTTTTTTTTAATATGTATAACTCATCTAATTTTCTTTCGTGTAAGCATCAAGGCTTCTTGAGGCCCTCATACCCAACTAATTGACTATTAGATGTGTTAGTACATATATAAGTAATTTTTCCTTAATTTCCTTAGGCTTCTAATCCACCCATGTAACGAACTTAAAGTCGATGACTCCCAAACCGGTTGGCTTTAGGGCACGGTGAGAAAACACCCCGCGGACTCAAATTCGAGTGAACTAGGCCCCAAAACTAAGGACTTTATTTTATTTACTCACTTTTAGGCATGAATACTTATGCTTCTTGAGGCACATGTATCCAGCTTAATTATGATTTTCTTTTTCTTTTTTTTTTTTATATATATTATGAGGCACAAAGGTCTTCGTCTTAGAATCCTAGATATGCATTAGGTATGCAAATTTCATTAAGGTAAAAATCAAACTACTAATTAATTATTCAATTCTCCTCCTATACCTAAAATTTAAACAATTTATTTATTTTGACCAAGTTTTTAGAAATCCTAATCATGATTTCCTAATTCTTAAGACTAACTTAGATTTCTTTCAAAAGATAAGTCAAAATATGTCCTTTTTTTTAAATTTTTTTTTAGCAAATTTTGTTAGTTTCTAACTATGTTAATATGTTAGTAAAGCCCACCCCCACACTTATCTCATGCATTGTCCTCAATGTATGAATGAATGCATATATGCATGAATAAGAAGAAGGGAAGGCAAAAAATTACCTCATGGTGGTGGTTCCGGTGGTGGTCTAATTGGTCCACGAAATGCGGCCCAATCAAGATAATGTGGTAGTTCACGGGACCTACCTTTATTGACCTCTTTTTTATTTACATATTTATAGTCCCCAGAATGAATAGGATCATGGAAGATCCTCTCGTGAAACTTACTTCCTTTACATGACCAGTCCTGGAAAATCATCACAGAGTCATGGTCTATACCTATGTCAATCAAAAGAATGTGACTTGATAGAATGGTTGACTTGGACTCAAGAATGATCGGTTCAGGAACTAATACCGACTCAGGAAAGAAACTCAAATCAAGTAAGGGTTCAGGAGTCGGGCTAGGTTCAAGAATTGGGTCCAAGTCAAGAAATTGAAACTCAAGTCCACAATCATTTTCCCACAATTGAATGTGACTCAATTTGGTGATTCAAGTTCAGGAATGATAGGTGTGGGAATCAAAACTGACTCTTAAATATTACCTAAGTCGGGTAACAAAACAGGAGTCAATCATGATTCGGGAATTTGAACTTGATCATAGATTTGGGAATCTAGGTCACATATCTCATTAGTCTCAATCTCATAAAAATTAGAACTTGCCAATTTGTCAAGGGGACTTTCAAAAGTATGAAATTGGTCAAGTTCACTATGATGATCTTCAAAAATGGGTGATTCAATTTCATGATCTATGGGCACAGAATAAATGTTGGCTCAGAAAGTTGGTCCAAATTGGGTAAGGATACTGGAGTCAACATAGATTCAAAGATGGAAACTGAGTCGCAAAGTTGGGGATCGGGTTCACATTCACAATCTAATTCAATCTCATTGAAATTAAACTAGCCAATTTGTCCAAGGATTGAGATTGGTCCAGTTCATATTGATGTGATGAAATTGAATTTTGATCAAGGTCTTCTAGATAGGATGATTCTTGGTTCCTATCAACTTGGTTGATAAGTTCAAGAATGTTTGAAAGTCTAGAAATTTGATCATTCATTATCTCTTGCAACCGATACACTTTTTCTTCTAACCCATTGAATGGATCATTGGAGGCTTGAAACATTGGTGATGTGGGAAAAGACGTGTACGAAGATAATGGTTGAACAGGTGGTTGACCATATGGCTCAGGGGT